>CAJUYG010001413.1:75993-105746 GCA_910591675.1 Galerucella calmariensis
AATATATCAAATAACTTTCTGTACCCAGCCAAGTACCTAACACATTCACCAAGCAAATAATGCTAGATCGAAGCATATAATTCAGGAAAAATGATGAAATTTAGCATATTCTAAGCATTATATAGAATAATTTCAGCCTTCCCTAAAAGACGTCTTATCTTGTTTAAGACTAAATATTGCAATCAAGTAGCAATGATTGCTAGTAAGTCATGAAAAGTAGCCAAAAAATAGAGGTTATGACTTTAAAAAATGCCAAAAAAATCAATAGCCAAATTGGAATTTAGTGTGGTCATAAAATGCCTTGAAGTGCTTCAATTAGTGCCATTTATATGCAATACTATGAAGTTTCGTATTGGAATTAATTTGGATTTAAATGGAAATTAAATCCAAAAAAACCACAGTATTGCTAACCCTAATGTGATTGTGAATCTCAATTCAGTTGAAAGGTTTCATGATTTTCCAGAAATCATTATAGAACATGAAGAAAAAGATTGGAATAAAAATTAATGGAGAATTACAAAACTACGGAAATTTGGACGAATAGGTGCGTACTACAGGAGTGTACATAAAAGTAGTAACGCAGCTAAAATAACTATAGACACAGAAGATCACCTTCCTGGTTCTTGGACCACGTCTCTCTATTAGCCTTGTCGTGGGACTCTTTCTTAATAGGCCAATACCACTAAGTCCTGGTGGAAAATTTGTTGTTGCTGTAGTTCCCATCCCATGCCTCAGGAGCAACACACAAAATTTTTTCTCCACTTCCTAAGGTCTCAATAACTTTGAAGGTGTTCATTTTTTATTACGAAATAATTATAAAATATGACCTATAAAACAATCTTTTACTCAAAACATAACCTCACAATAATCTTTTTCTTCAGAAAGCAATACAAACAGCTATCTAGTTTTTAATTCCATAAAGCTTCGTATTGGCATAGAAAAATGCTTGAAAAATACAATGAAGACATGGCCGAACCGTTTGCTCACGATAATGAGCAATGTTGCCATAGTTTTCATATTTATATATTGATAGGTGTATTTTATAAATAGAATATACAAATAATCTGGTTCAGAACATTATTTGTCAGGCAAAATCATCATATTTTGAGGTCTAGAATCTACAGTTCAGAGATTGGACATTCTTAATTAATCACCCTGTATAATTCATTAATAGGTACAAAATTGAATATGACAACACCTTAATTCATAATGGAATAATTTAAATTATAAAGTATATTTTGCTCACAGTTGTTATCACTGGCCCCTCTGTTTTCAGGAAGTATTTCATTCAAATTATACAGAAAAGTAAGGTTTGCAGAGATTTCTAATGGTTCACAATGATATTGTCCAATTTCAAAAACAATAATAATTGTCATAATATATATTGAAGGAAAGATCTGCCATCACAGTTGACGATGTTTGTTTTTGTGAACACTTACATAACTATTGGCATAAATCTCCAATATCAATCTAATATTTATCCAAGACAAAATTTCATTACATCTCACGAGAAATGTTTAGCTGCGCATGATCATTCAAAGCGTTGAAAGGCATGTCTAGACTAAGCGACTGCTTCTTAATATCACTCTGACAGCCAATGTTGGCAATCAAATCTAATAAAATGCTTTTTTGGTGCCAATTTATGGCTATTTATGCCTACAGGTTGAATTGCTAATAAGTTTTCGAATGTACTCTAAGACCAAACCGTGCGCTCCCTTTAGGCAGCGATTACGTAATGACTACATGTAGAAGCTTTATTGGACGGCTTTAATTGCCTATTAGCTTCAAGAGTGACACCAAAGTCGATTTTAAATCTACTTCGATGCTCATTGTGTTACTTGGGCAGGGACATAAAAAGAGTACTTATATTGATCACTTACTTGTATTTTGAGTTTTTGATATCTCTTATTCTATATTTAAATTAAAAATGAAACAACAATTTTTCACTAATTGAACAGCACTTGAATATACGTGTGCACTCACTCACTACTATTTACACGGGTGGTTAGGTAGGTAGGTTAGTGGTGATAGCAAATAATAGGTTGTGTGAAAGCCAGTGTGATAAGAACTTTCATGAAAATGACGGACAAGTAAAGTGGATATCTGACAATTGCGGGGTAATAAAATGGGATGTTTCGCGGAATATGAAAGTGAAGCATGTTTTGAACGTCCTCCTACTTAGAGGATATTATACTCATCCACAAAAACTTGTAGCTTGCGAAGCGGTTTGGAAAAGTTTTTTTATTCAATTCATCACTAAAATAAACGTGTTGAGTATACAGTGTGTAAAAGCCAAATGGAATAAATTCATTATTTCGGTTACTGTACATATTTATAAAAAGTCCCGAAACACATCAAATTTAAATTATAACTTGACATTCTTTAACGTGAAAATGCAACCCCTACCTTCAACCCCCTTAGAATGACAGGTACAACCCCCAATTTTTTAAATGGGAAGTATAGGCTTGTGATATATCATTCTCTATTCAAAAATGTTATTGTTTTTAAATTTAATGCAAAAATTAACATAAAAAAAATTAATATCATGTTGTTACCGAAATTCGCTACAATACAATCAAAAACTAAAATGTAATGCAAAACGTAATAAAATGTAGAACACGAAAAAGAACTATGAATGTTAATGAAGTAGATGTTCAAAATGTTCTCCGCGAACGTCTTGGCAACATCCTAATCTCAAATAAAACTGTCTTCTAACATTATTTAACATATCAGGCGTGATCGACCTAATCGCAAGCGTTATTCGTTCTTTTAAGTCATTTAAATCAGAAGGTTTAGTTTTGTACACATGGCTCTTCACATATCCCCATAAAAAGAAATCTAATAATGTAAGATCAGGTGATCGCGCTGGCCATTCAATCGATCCTCGCCTCCCTATCCACCGATTGGGAAATATTGTATCGAGGTACTGCCGGACATTAAGTTGGTAATGTGGTTGTGCTCCATCCTGCTGAAACCATATCGTATTCGCTGGAACTTGAGGATTACCTGGATCAGGATATAAATTTGCCAACGTTGGAATGACATCATTTTGAAGTAGTGCCAAATAATTGTTGCCATTCAAGTTGCCCTCAATAAAAAAGGGACCAATTATATTGTTCCCTACAATCCCTGCCCAAACATTAACCTTTTGAGGGTATTGAGTGTGTTCTTGTCTCATCCAGTGAGGATTTTCCGTGGACCAGTAGCGGCAATTTTGCCGATTAGCATGACCGTTAAGTCAAAAAGTACACTCATCAGAAAACATAACGTCTTCTAATTGGATAATATTGTTATCCAACATGTCCATCATTTGCTCACAAAAAAAAGTTCTCCTATCAAAATCGTCTTCCATGAGCTCCTGAGTAGGTATCATCTTATACGGATGCAATTTATTTTCTTTTAATATGTTTGCTATCGATGAATGGCTAGCATTGAATGTAGTGGATGCCTGTCTACTCGATGTATGTGGGTTTTCCTGAAACTCAAGCAACACATCTAATTTGAGTTCATCACTCAGTGCATTAGCAGCTGCTTTTTTTATCTGCCTTACATGACCAAACTCGCGAAACTGCTTTTCTATTTTACTTATTGTTCCTTGGGATATAGGCGGTAAATTAGGAAATTTCTCATGAAATAGGCGAGTTACTTCCTGTTGTGTTCGGATGTTATCTCCGTAACCAATCATTTGTAAAACTGTATTTTATGCATTTCCGTTAATCTAACCATTTTTCAGAATTGAATTGAACAAACTTTATACTTAAATTACAACAATGACAACTTAAATAAAACAATTTACTACTGCTTGTTAAAATAGCGTTGCCACGGAAATTCTTTAAAGTTTTTTAATGGTTACCATCTAAAAACCACATTGCTACGGTTTTTGTTCACTTTCTCATTATCAAGACCTAAACGGGAAATAAGTTTTAAGTAATATTGTAATAAGTTCCGAGTATATTTTAGCGAATTTCGGTAACAACATGATATTAATTTTTTTTATGTTAATTTTTGCATTAAATTTAAAAACAATAACATTTTTGAATAGAGAATGAAGAGACCTTTTAAATGATATATCACAAGCCTATACTTCCCATTTAAAAAATTGGGGGTTGTACCTGTCATTCTAAGGGGGTTGAAGGTAGGGGTTGCATTTTCACGTTAAAGAATGTCAAGTTATAATTTAAATTTGACGTGTTTAGGGATTTTTTATAAATATGTACAGTAACCGAAATAATGAATTTATTCCATTTGGCTTTTACACACTGTATCTAACAAGCAATAATAGAGCAGCATGCTTTCCGGAAGAAGAAAAAGCGCCTCAATATTTAGCTTGCGTGTTCTGCAGGTTAAATGCGAAACGCAGTATAATATAGGAGACCACACTTCTTAGGTTCGAAAAAGAAGAAAAATGGCTTGAAATATCGGGTAGGAAATTTTGATCTTCAGTAAATGCGAAAAAATTAGTTTCTTCTCTCCATCGCAAGTGATTTTACTGGTTTTAAAAGATGGTGAAATTTGGGCCAGTGGTGGGAAGATTGCAATAAAAAAGATGGTCCTGTAAACCACATTCCATGTGTTGATAGCTCAGAGGGTAAGGCTTCTCTGGAGACTACATCCGCGGGATTATTGAAAAACTCAAGATAATTCCAACATGACGAAGATACATTCGCTTGAATGAAGGAAACCCTGTTGGAAATTGGGGTTATATATTCACAGGGCGATCCATTGATCCAATATAATACAACTTGCGAATCCGACCAAGCAAAAATTTTATTCAACTTAATATATCTAGCGAAACATTACTGAACATAACTTAATGATTTGGCGAGTAAAACAGCTGCAGAAAGCTCTAGTTTTGGAATAGTGAGTTCCTTAGTCGGGGCTATTTTTAATTTTGCATAAATAAAGCTTGTATGGATAGTGTTGGCTTGATTACACATCCTCAAATGAATGACACATCCGTAACCTTTTTCACTTGCATCACTAAACCCATGTAACTGATAATTTCAAACGTCATCTGAACTGAATTCATGCCTAAGAAATCGGGGTATCTGAAGATTTTCCAGAGACGACAGATGAGAGTAATATTTTTTCCAGGCGGAAATCACATCTTCGCTGGGAAGATCGTCCCAGCCCATACGAGACAGCCATAGCGTCTGGATGAGATATTTACAATAAAAGGTTATGGGAGAAATAAATCCTGAAGGATCATAAACTTTTGCTAATTCCGATGATGAAGAGCGTTTTGTTCATTGGAACTCAGATTGTGGATTGATTTTGAAAGAAAAACAATTACTGTGGGGATGCCACTTTAAACCCAACACTTTTAGTGAATTGGACGAAAAATCATGCGGTTGCTGAGATAAATAAGATTGTGGTAAATCAGAAGGCAACTCCAGATTATTACCAGACCATTTCCCTCGTTCCAAGCCTCCCAGCTTCATGAGTGGAACAAGCTCCGAGGCCAACTTGAGTGCAAGATCAATAGTAGGGCAAGACAATACCACATCATTCATGTAACAAGAATTGCGAATAGCGTGTGCAGCTGAAGGGAATTTTTTACCTTTATCGTGAATCAACTGTTGGATACACCGAAGAGCCAGAAATGGCGAGCTGTTAAGCCCGTAACGTTAGTCGAGTTAAGCGATAATCTTGGACCTCTTCGTCAGGCAAAAACCTCCAGAGAATTCTCTGATAATCACAATGAGCGGGATTAACCAAAATCATGCGATACATTTGTTTACTGTCTGCACAAAGAGTATAGCGATATGAACGAAATAATAATAATAGACACAATATCCTGTTGGAGCTTTGGACCAACAAATAAATGGTCGTTAGGGGATGGTTGATTCGGTAAGAGCGCAGTTGCATTGAAGACAACCCTAAGCTTGGTGGTGAGACTATGCGGTTTCAAAACTGCATGATGAGGAATATAATAAGAATGGGTAAGAACTGTTTTATCTTTGATCAATTCCATATGGCCTGATTCGAAAATAAATATTCCTTCAAAAGGTCAGAATATTGCGAATATAAATTGGCGTGATTAAATAAGCGGCGTTCGAGAGAATGGAAGCCGGATAAAGCCAAAGTGCGCATGCCAGGAAAAGTTGGCAACAAATCTTGTTTAAAAGGAAGGGAAACCATATAATTCACCTCCTTTACACGACTATGAGTTTCAACAAATATTTTTTCACAAATGTCAACTTCATTGTTAGTATTTATTATTTCTGGAACATTTTCAACTTTCCTGAAACTCTTTTTCGTGCGATCGATCTTTCATGTTCATTCACAGCATCGGTTGTCAGGACGGTAGGTTGGGTTTACTGGTTTCTGAGTCTAACACGTCGCTAAGTGATTTACCTACCGTTAAGACGTCGGTAAGTAAATTACTTACCGACGTCTTAGCCCTACATACATTTATGTGGTCCTAAATAATATATTACTCCATTCATTACACAAGAAGAATAAAAAAAATAAGAAGATTTATATTTTTTCAATGAACAGAATCGATCAGAACATTATAAAAAGTGATAAATAGCATGAAAACAATTTCACCAAAATGCTAATTATATTTTAAACTGATCGAGAAGTATGAATGTCACTGACATTTCGTTCATTCTGAAGAAATTTAAATTATTTTATTCGAAGCTTATTTCAATACAATCGCGCAAAAACTGGTATGAGCATTTCGAACGTTAAGGGTAATACCGGTCTCCAGCAAAATTGGAGGCTTCGCTACGCACAGCCTCCAAACATTGCTGTCGACCGGTAAACAACCCTTATCGTTCTTGATACTTAATATACTATTTATTCGAAATTCGAATATTTCAATACGATCGCGCAAAAAATGATATAAGCATCTCGAACGTTAAGGGTAATACCGGTCTCCTGCAAGATTGGAGGCTTCACTACGCTCAGCCTTCAAACATTGCTGTCGACCGGTATACAACCCTTACCGTTCTTAATACTTAATATACTATAAAGTACTATTCAAATCAATATTTTAGACAAAGTTGCAATAAATGGTAGTAGGTGGAATATGTTGAGAGGCCTTACCCAGTTTTGGGGATATTTCAGAAACAGGTCGATTTTTGTTGTTAAATACCCATTATTTTTTCTCTTATTTTTTGGGAATCAAACCACAATAATGTTTTTTATTTTTCATTTCGACGTTTCGGTAGCGTTTCAGCTACCGTTGTCAAGATTAACTAGTAATAAAATAATTTTTGGTCCCTATCTGAACAACGAAAAAAATATGACAACTAGACAATCAATAATATTTTGAAGTTTAAGACTACAAAACTTTTTTGTCAAATTTTATTAAGGTCCATTCATAGTAGATCACATCTCTGGTAAAATGTGAAATGAAATATTTTATTTCATGACATTCTAACGATATAATAGTCTACTAGAAATGGAATCCAGTGAAGTGCACGTTCCAGGAACGGTTTTTATTGGGATAGCGCTTTTTTTCGCTTATTTTGGGAATGTTGTTAATAAAACGCGTTTGACTACATTTGGTTACCAATGTTAGAAAGAGAAATTTCCAATAATCAATCACCTGCGTTATCAGGATAGTATCATGAGTTTTTATCCAGGTTTTCTTATGATTTATCATTGGAATAGTTGTTAATCGATACACACTTCAATACCCAAAATCACCAGACTGAGTTATACATACTCTGAAAACAAAAATAATCATACACAAAAAAGTAACAACAACATAATATCCCCTGCACAATTCCAGAAAATGGAAGCCAGCGATCGGCATTGTATAATTCCTCATGTAGTTGAATTTTCTAGGGATCGTATTTTTTTTCCAAGAAACGCTATACCGATATTCGGGAAACTCCAGCATATTCACCCATTTGTGTTCAACTACTGTATAGATTGTAATGTACATTTAATAGAATGTCAAGTTTCTCATTGTCTTCAATTTCAGCTCAGGTCAGTTTAGTTGTCCTCAGTTTCTCCAAAATTTCAGACTATTTTACTTGTGGGTTTGCCGGGATATTTTGCGTTGAATAAATTGCATATCTCGTTCTGTGTTTTTTCTTTATCCCCGCATCTGCAGAGTATTAATATTTCTATGCGTTGTGTTCCATCTAGATGAGCCATAATTTACTATACAAAAGTGAAAATTACAATTGACAACTGATGACAATTCACAAAATCGAAACATTCACGACAATGAATTTCACAGTAACTATGCCACTATAACTTGCTTGAATTGACATTTGACAAAAAGTTTTAGTGTTCATGAGGAAAATTTTTTTGTCTATTATTATTGCTACTTGCTATTTCTTATGTATATTTTCAAGAATAAATTGAAATTTGGTTGAATTTAAATAAAAAAAATTGTTTTCGTACCTTTAAAAATATTTTAGTTGAAAATGTAATGTTGTTGAAGAGAGAATTAAACTCTTGATCGAATGAGGTGTTACGTTCCACCGACTACTATTCAAAAAAATCAACGATTACGTTACTACATCGGTGACGGCATCCCTACTCCATGTACGTTATAACATAGGAATTCCACAACAAAAATCGACCTGTTACGGGATTTCCCCCCAAACTCAGCGGTTCTCGAAATAATGATAATATTCCATAATTTAGCCGTTCACTGTATGTGTCATGTGACCTTTCCATTATTCACACCTATTATTGACTGGTAATTGATGTACGTCTTTATACTCAAAGAAGTACTCGTAAATTGTTCAAATTATGAAAATACTTTGCCTGCTCTTCTAATACCGACGGATGCTTAAATATCACTTCAGCTCACAAAATGTCGACAACGGATTTTGCTACAAAACATTCATCAAATTTGTCCGCGCCAATAAAGATTGACATCTTCATACCTGCCGAGAAAAGCACATAATACTTCACTCACACAAACACAGAAGCGACATCTATTATCAGTTGCAAATATTATCACTTTATTATTTAGCTTATTCCACTCCACTATTTTCTATGGTTGAAATAATACCCTTCTTTGTGTGCGTCATCGATTGTTAATGTCCTTCTAACACATTACGTAGGAAGAAATGGAAAAAAGGCAGGTCTGTGATTAATCCTGATAAAAATATCACAATAATGAACCGTTTAAATGTATTACAAACGTTAACCCTAATCTCTGACTTACAAAAATATGATTGGATTGCGCGCTAGCGAAGCCTATCAATCGAGAGCTCAAAATACTATGAAGGCGCTACTTTCGTAGCGACAATGTGTCTTACGTTTCTTTCTACTGCCACACTGACAGTTCTCGACAGGTCTGTACTTTGTTGTTCACGGTCAATTATTATTCAGGAAAACTGAATATTAGTCTTATTGTTATATTTATTTTAATAATACAAAAATTTGCATAGATACACGGAAAAACATCAGTATTTTGAAAGTTCTCAAGTATTTTCAGTTAAAAAAGAAGCTGGTTATTATTAATTCCATAGCCTTTTCGAATTTGGCAGAATACGATCCTGATGATTTTATTTATCAAAATTAAGGTTAGATATATGTCAAAATAGAAAATTAAATGAACGACATGCCGAAAACCCGGATATACGTCACCATCGATGACGCACACCAAGAAGGGTATTATTTCAACCATACCATTATGTGTGTTAATGAATCCATTCAACTCCTCTTCTCAGAGTAAGTTCAACAGTTTTCTCAGAGGCGGATATTGTCATCAATAACAAATCAAAATCGCTAACCCTAGTAACAATACATTCTTATGGGAATGTGGAAAGTGTTTCCTTCCGTTTAAGTACATAGGTTTTTCTGTGGTGTGAGCTTTTTAAATGAAGCTTCATTTTCAAATGTTGGAAAATGTACTGTTGCTTGGATAAATCACTTAAAATATTTTTAACAAGAACAAACAATGTTCAGTGTAGTCATTCAAACCAGTTGCTATTTCACTAAAATATTCAAAGTTCTGCTCTAATAGATAATACCTGAACAACAAAGGGAGAATTAAGTTCCCCCTTTGAAAGGAATTTAGTGTTGAAAATTCCATGAATCATGGACCTAATCGTAGCGTGAACCATGAAGGGTGTGAATCAAGTACACAAAGCCGCCGGTAGCATATACACCGAATTAGCAGCAACCTCGTAACCTGTTATCAATAATGACACTTTAAATTGAGTATTATGCAACTATGCACGATTTTGTATCCGTGACAAGTAACACGTGAACAAAAAAAGACAGTGATTGATTGAAGTTACTAGGAAGAAACCTATATGCTATAGGAAAAACAGCAAGTTACAGCTACATATCCATCGTTTACTCGACAGTAGAACGAATAAATACTTGATTGCACTAGTCATTTCCATTGTATTTGATGTATCGTGAAAATATATGATTAACTGAATATTAAACGGTATTGAAGTCCAGAGTGGAAATAAAAAAACTATAGTCGGGAAAATACCTCATTTTCTTCTGTTTTATCCACATATAAAAGATAAAGACCAAAGAGTGAATAGATTTGGTACGTCGTATATTGATATCACTTGACATTACAACTTGAATTCAGACCAATTTTAAACCGTTCCAAACATTCTTTCCAAATTTATGTTACTATGATTTCCAACAGCAGCAATGAAAGGAGTCAAAACCTGCTATTTTCTGTTCCAACTGCGAATGCATTGGGATATCATCAAAAGCTTTATAGAGAAAAAAAATGATATTCTTTGAATAAAATCATTCCAAGAAGACTAGTTTGCGTTGCATCACTCTTCAAGTATTTTTATAATTGTTACCTAAAACTGCCCCAGGCTAGAGCACTCCACCTCAGGGAGTGGTATTCGGCACCAATTGAACTATTTTATACACTATCACTGGAATGGGGTGTACAATTAATATTAAATTGGACGCCACCAGCTTTTTAATCGGACGAAGCAATTGAAACAAGAGACAAAAAGTGGAAAGCTGGAAACACCTCGTAAGAAATTAAATTTACGTTACAAAAAAATAAATTAAATGAATCTACTTATTCCCGAACACGTTTATCCAATTCAATGATTATTGAGACTAGAGATATCTGGACTAGAGATATCTTGCAGGGAATAGAACTTGCTTTGAACTTGCCTTGAACTTGCTTGCTGCAGAGCAACCAGACAATAGAAAATTGTTCACCACAAATTAAAAATAAAATTTAAATAACTGTTGCCTTCTGTGGCAGTTAGAGGAAAGAAAAAGTCCACTCAAAAATTGAAATTTCGAAAATCGACAGACTAAAATGGAAGGGGAATTTGATGAGAATTAATGTTTTATTTCGGAGTGGCTAGTGCGACAAGGAAACGGCATATATAGAAATTTAGTAGAAATTTGGGAGGAAGTGACTAATGAGCCAAAAAATTCACTGAATGAAATAGTTTTTCAGACGAAAAACGTAACAGCTGAACAGCATGTTACATCCCCTCTCCTCGGAAGAAAAATATAATTCCAAGAATTACTTTTTTCATTTAACCTAACAGTTTACGAAGAATGGAAAGCAAAAAACAAAAAAATTGTGGTGAACATCAAAACAAAACGTAGTGCTTACATATGACTTGAGAGAATTGATAAATTGAAGGGGCCATCAATTGTGTTGGAAAAGCCTCGCAGATGATGTTAATCACGTCGTGGTTATCTTTTCCCACAATCAATTTCCACATCGGTTAACAACTACCGAAGTGCAGGCATGGGTCCTATGACAACCAAGTCTTTGATAAGGGAGTAACGAAAGGGTTAAAAAAAACTAATAAATTTTTGAGCAAGCTCGGGTTATTTACGAACCCAGCGTTATTTAGGAACGCCAAAACTGAAATGGAAAAAAAATCCAAGAGATAAAAATTAATGACTGGATCTCTACAGCTATGACACCGTGTTGCAGTGTCCATGTAACACATCCCTCCAGTGCGATGACATGACAAGTCATAAATCCATCCTTCCGGTCGACGGCGACCCGTAGATACGACACACGTCTATGAAATGATGACCCACCATGACACACCTCTAAAAGTTTGTCTTCCACTTAAGGTTGTCACAAGACTAGCAACACGCCCGTCAAAGATGTAGGCCTTAACAAAAAAACAAAATTCACGGTAAGCATTTTTTAACAGGAAAGCGAAAACCCCCAAAAATTCGGTCATAGGAATACTATTGCTAGATATTGTATGAAAATAAACACGGTAAAACTATAATAAGATTATTATTTAACGTGACCAGAAAAAAATATATGTGTGCATTTACAATACGATAGGGAACATAATAATGAAGGTAAAACTAAACAAAACATGGCCCCCTTTCCTCCATTGGAAAGTTTGGGAGGAAGAAACCCACCAAGACGGAACCAAATGCTAACAATTTAGCGATAGCACACAACAACAACAAAAACCAGAAAAAGTTATTAAATTATATATTTTTAATCAATAATCACTAACTAAACTTGTTGAACCACAAATAGACAGGTGTCTCAAAATAAAGTTTTGTTATCAATTAATGTAAACAAATATGCCAGAATGAAATATATATATATATATATATATATATATATATACAGGGTGAATCACGACCAACGGGATGGAGGTTTATAGCGAAACGGTGGAAGTTTGAGGATGTTTTTCACTTTAGTAGTTTGTACATTCATATAGGCTAAATTTTAAAATTATTTTGAAATATACAGGATGTTCCAATAATGTGTGGCGTATCAAAGTTATATTTTTTTGTCATGGGACACCCTATATTTTATTGCATTTTCTGATTGCCCCTAAAAAATAAAGGACTCCTTCATAATGGTTCCCTATACCTAAATACAGAGGGTTCCGAGTTATGCTGACTTTTTTAAAAATGTGAACATTTCTAAAAAAATTAATAACTCATTGATATAACAAATTCTAGCGAATATTCTCTTACATCTAAATAGTTGGACATTTGTTGAATGTATTTCACGATTGAGTACTAAATATCTATTCACAGGGTGTTCAGAATTTTCAGTTTAATTATTACATCCTTCAATGGGTTATATCGGGCTCAATTTTAATGGAACACCCTGTATTTTGATAATTCACCACACTCAAAAAAATGTCCGTTTTCGAATGGTATAAGGGTGTCCTATACATAGGTATTATACTTTTCGTGCAATTTACAATTTTCTCAAATTATATGGAAAATCGAGTTTAAAACAAAAAATGTATACAAATCTCATCGGTACCTAACTTCATTCTATAACATTTCTTCGTTAATTCTCTGAAGAATCTTGCATTAGTTTTAAATTTTATTGCTACAAAAAATGAAGCAGTACCTGTTAAACGAAAGAGTCGACATGATACTTTGCATTGGGGAATGTTCAGAAACTTGTCTCCTAGCATCTAGTATGCTCAAAAGTACCCTGATAGAATTCACCCAAAGAAGGAAGTTCTCGAAAGACTGATCAATAGATTTCGTGATACTGGTAACGTTGCATACGAGAAGGTGACCAAAACTAAACCAGTTACTGGCGATAACGCCAACGAATTTAATGTACTGCTGTCGGTTACGGAAAATCCTAATAGGTACCAGTAATAAAAATATCACAAGTGAATTAGGAATAAGTCAAATAGGTGTGTAGAATACTCAAGAAAAATCGATACCATCCGTATCATATCCAACTACACCAGCAGATGACACAACAGGATTATGATAAACGTTAAAATTTTTGTTTATGGACTTTGGATAAAGTTGGAGAAGTTCCTGATTTTTTCAATAATGTCTTGTTTACTGACGAATCAACTTTCCACAATAATGGGTTAGTTGATAGACATAATTTTCATTATCACGAAACAGCAAACAAACATTTATTCCGCACTGTTGATCACCAACACCGATGGAGTGTAAACGTTCGGGGAGGTATTGTAAGCGAGTATGTTATCGGCCTGTATTTTTTTGACGGACACCTAGATGGTAGAAAATGTTTGAGTTGTTTTAAAAAAGACTTCTGGATCCTTCTTGAACACCTACCACTCAGCATCTGAAAGAAAATGTGACTACAATTGGACGGAGCTCCTGTCCACTTTTAACGTGCAGTTAGGAACTACATCAATAGAAAATTCAGGAATAAATGGATAGGTAGAGGCAGTCCTTTTAATTGGCCAGCTAGGTCACCAGGATTGACTGAGCTTTTTTCGAATGGGGTTAAATAAAAAATATTGTGTATTCTATACCCCCTACTACTCCAGGCGATATTTTCGAACGCTTTCGCGATTATAACACCCGATATGTTAAATAATGTAGGTAAATCGTTGGAAGCTAGAATCACGTGTTGCATTGCACAAGATGGCAAGCATTTTAAACATTTATTATAGTAATTTTTCATTTTTTCCTTTGAATAATTTGTTGTTCGTTTCGTAGTACTCGTATTTATGTATTTGCTTTATTAA
Source organism: Galerucella calmariensis (assembly GCA_910591675.1). Classification (NCBI taxonomy): domain Eukaryota; kingdom Metazoa; phylum Arthropoda; class Insecta; order Coleoptera; family Chrysomelidae; genus Galerucella; species Galerucella calmariensis. The sequence continues at coordinate 90,390 of CAJUYG010001413.1, forward strand.
AAATGTGTTTTTGTTTTATTATGTACTCAAATACTTATCGGTAAAAAATGAGCTAGTGTACCTCTGCAACTACAAGTGTGCATATTTATTGGCAACTTCACTGTTTTTTTTACAGATCACCAGTTTGAAATTTAAAGAGAATTACATATATATGTTTTAAAATAGATTTACCATACAATTTAAGAAAATTGTAAATTGCACGAAAAGTATAATACCTGGGTATAGGACACCCTTATACCATTCGAAAGAGGACATCTTTTTGAGTATGGTGAATTATCAAAATACAGGGTGTTTTATTTAAATTAAGCCCGATATTACCCATTGAAGGATGTAATAGTTAAACTGGAAATTCTGAACACCCTGTGAATAGATATTTAGTACTCAGTCGTGAAATACATTCAACAAATGTCCAACTATTGAGATGTAAGAGAAAATTTGCTAGAATTTGTTATATCAATGAGTTATTAATTTTTTTCGAAATGCTCACATGTTTAAAAAAGTCAGCATAACTCGGAACCCTCTGTATTTAGGTATAGGGAACCATTATAAAGAAGTACTTAATTTTTTAGGGGCAATCAGAAAATGCAATAAAATAAAGGGTGTCCCATAAGAAAAAATATAACTTTGATACGCCACACTTTATTGGAACATTCTGTATATTTCAAAATCATTTTAAAATGTAGCCTATATGAATGTACAAACTACTAAAGTGAAAAATATTTCAAAACTTTCACCGTTTCGCTATAAACCTCCATCCCGTTGGTCGTGATTCACCCTGTATAGTATGTATCAGTCAGTACGCAGGTAAAACTTTATAATTCGTATGTTGTCGTACAAAAAGATAATGTATTATTTGTGATTGTATCGTTATATACTATAGTAAAACGTATATTGAGAACCAAAGCGCTACCAAGCAAAAAACATAATTTCTCAATATACACACGATAAGGGAATGCTACAAAATAAACTGAATCATAAATTTGCACATAGCAAGGATTTCAGAAAATGTTTGAGCGTAATGGTTGTTCCAATATATGCTGGATTGTAAAGGTGCATGAAGCAAAAAAAATCCAGAAAATTTAAAACCTCCACGGAAGATTGTTCTCTTGAAGAACAATGTTTTTTGGAATTTCAAAAACCCAAAAACAGAAGGATACAGTAAAACACATACATAATACACCTTCTAAATTATTGATAACGTCCAAAATATACTAATAAATATGTATTTATGATACAAAATCAAGAGATAACAAATAGTAGATAACGGTGAATAGTAAACCACAAAAATATCGTATGGAGGTATTAAGACATATACCAGGACCTAATAGATAAATATTGATACAAAATATATCTGTAACCAAAGATTATTGTTGACAACAGAACAATACATACTCAAGATATTTTTATCTTGAAACAAAAAAAATGAAAATCGTCACGTTAATAATAAATTACTTGAAAAGTTATATATATATATGATTATGAGAGAATTCTAAATTAATCAGAATCACTATTAGCTCTGACTCGCAAATCAAAATCCCTTTAGGTAAGTTTTGGGTTTTACATGAACCACAAACTGAACATTTATTAATGTAGCCAGATACAGAACTTCTAAGTTTTGGCCAATAGTAAAGTTTGGAAATACGAGAAAAAGTTTTAGATATGCCTAAATGGGCACTCAAATCATTATCATGAAATAATTTCAATATGTCAACTCTATTAAGGACAGGAACAACAATTTTCCAATTAGATAAATTACTAGAAATTGGATTGGACGAAAAACACGTTTGTATAAAACATTATTGTCAACCTTAAACGTGGGATATAAATCAGGGTTTTTAGTGACCTCCTGAATCATCATAGAAGTGTACCAAGCATCTTGTTTGAAAGAAATTTCTGAAATGGAACGCGATAAAGCATCACTGACCACCATAGTGACTCCTTTTCTGTGCTTAATTTCAAAATCAAACTGAGAAAGCCTAAGAGAAAGACGAGCTAAGCAACCTGTTTCAAGGGTGGAATGGGTACCTTCAACATAACCTCGGAACTTTTCAACACCAAAAATTACTCCTGAAAGTTCTTTCTCTGTTGTGCTATATTTCCTTTCAGTTTTATTTAAAGTACGACTTGCATAAGCTATTGGATGTTCAATACCATCGCAATCTTCATAAAGGATTGCTCCAAGACCAGTTTCACTAACATCCGTTTGTATAATAAAAGATTTAGAAAAATCAGGGCTTGCAAGAATAGGACTAGAAGTGAGACGTTTCTTAATTTCAAAAAAGCATTTTCAGCTTCGGTAGTCCAAGAAATGTATTGACCTTTCTTTCTGCCATGAAGAAGATCAGTGATTGGGGAACAAATAGTAGGAAAATCTTCAATAAAACGACGATACCAACCAATAAGACCTATAAGACGTTTTATCTCTGTTGTATTTTTTGGGGCGGAATAATTTAAAATAGCAGAGACTTTCCCGTCATCTGTACGTGAACCATTTTTATCAACAACAAAACCTAAAAATTTAAGGGAGTCACGACAAAAATTCACATTTTTCTAGATTGACAGTAAGATTGGCTGTTTTCAGTCTAAGGTACAATTTGTTAAGAGTTTCCATATGTAACTCGAAAGTAGTATGATGATGTCATCTAAATAACGAAAACAATACGGTCGAAGAGAAGGATCTATAACCATGTCCATTAGACGAGCCATGGTTTCGGGAGCGTTGATTAAACCATAAGGAGTAGTAAAGAATTCAAAAAATCCTACACCGTATACAGCGAAAGCTGTTTTCGGGCAAGAAGATTCAGACAAAGGTATTTGTAGAAAAACCTTTTTTTAAATCAATAGACGTCAGAAATTTTGCGTCTCGGAGTTTACTAAGAATAATATCGACTTGCGCCATAGGATATGAATCTGAAACAGTAACCTTATTCAATTTTCGACCATCAAAACATACACGACATTCTCCGGACTTCTTAGGGACAATACAGAGAGGTGAACACCAAGGGGAGTTCGAAGGTTGAATGACTTTGAGATCAAGAAGTTTTTGCATAGCAGGAGACAAGGTATATTGACGCTGTACCGGGTGGTCCAATAAGCCGATCTTTCGGCTATATATCAGAAACTATTCATGTTATAACTTTGGGAGAAAAAATTCCTTTGGAAAAGTGGACAAGAGAAATTGCTGGAAATTACTTTCAAGTTTCTAGGTTAACCGCTAAGGGGCATGACCTGTAAAAAAAATTTAAAAACCAGTTTCTTGTGAAATATGCCCCATTATACCCAGTGTTAAATAAGTAAACCGAGGAAGGCTTAAATTTCGCACAAATTTGTTTAATTACTTTTTATTCTATTTTTCCGAATAAAGGGTGGGGGAAAAAAGGGAAAGTATTTGTGGATAAATTCCTATAACTTTGGTTTGAATCCACCGATTTTAACGAAATTAGTGTCAATAGGAAGAGTGCAGATGAATTAATCACATTTACTATAAAACAATGGCATTTAGTTTTTATTGTCATAAATAGAGGGTACTTTCGAATGAAAAAAATTTAAATTTGTTTTCTTAAAAAATGTTCAATGGAAACACCTAATTATTGTGAATCATAATGGAACTGGATCAAATTCTCAACAAAACGGCGCAGACCGCATGTTGATAGCTTTTGTCGAACTCAAGATATAAATAAAAACGCACAAACATAAGTGAGTATAGTATTAACACCCTGTATTATAACTTGAAATTAAATATGGCAGAGAAAGATCATACAGATATCTTGGTCATTAAAACTTGTTGTCCAATTGAATGTTCAAATTATTTTTCATTGTTTTCCACACAAATATGTAATCTAGCACGCTTTGACATATCTGTTGCTTAAATTGCAGCTGTTAATATACTATTTATAGCGTTTCTAATGCGCTGTTGCATGTCGTCTCGCGTGGTTGGTGAGTTTGGTACGCTAAATCCTTCAATCTTCCCCACAGATAAAAGTCCAGACGTGTTAAGTCTGGAGATCTAGCTGGCCCTGAAAATATACTCACCCCTCCAATCCATCCATTTCAATAACTTAAATTCAAATAATCTCAAACTCATCTGGACACCCGTCATGCTGTAATATCATGCCTCATGTTTGTAAGGAAATATCTTCCAATAAAACAGACAACCAATTATCCAGAAAATCCAAATATGTATCGCCATTTGAAATTCCAAGAAATATGAACATGCGATCTTTCCGTCAACTATACCACACCAAACATTAGGACTCTTTCTATCTTGAAGCTGCACTTCCTCTAGCCAATGCGGATTTTCTTCAGACCAATGATGCTTATTATGCAGATTAACACCACCCGCACTATTAAGCGTAGCCTCGTCTGCCCACAAAATTTTTGATATGATATGCGGTTGTTCTTCTAGCAGATTTAACAATTGCAGTAATCTGAGATTGAAGCAGCATTTAATTGGACATAAAGTCTTAATGATCGAGATTTATGCATGATCTTTCTTTTACATATTTAATTTTAAGTTATAATACAAAGTGAGTCAATACTCTATACTTTCACTTATGTTTATGCGTTTTTATTTATATCTTGACTTCGAAAATAGCCATCAACATGCGGTCTGCACCATTTTGTTGAGAATTTAATCCAGTTCCATTATAAATCACAATAATAAGGTGTTTCCGTTGAACATTTTTTAAGAAAACAAATTTTAATTTTTTTCATTCGAAAGTACCTTCTACCTATGACAATTAAAACTAAATGCCATTGTTTTATAGTAGATGGAATTAATTCATCTACACTCTTTCTATTGACACTAATTTTGTTAAAATCGGTTGATTCAAACCAAAGTTATAGGTATTTATCCACAAACACTTTCCCACTTTCCCCCACCCTTTATTTGGGAAAATATAATAAAAAGTACTTGAACAAATTTGTGCGAAATTTAGGCCTTTTTTTAGTTTACTTATTTAACACTGGGTATAATTGGGCATTTTTCACAAAAAACTGGTTTTTAAATTTTTCTTTACAAGTTACTCCCCCTAGCGGTTAACCTAGAAACTTGAAAGTAATTTCCAGCAATTCCTCTTGTCCACTTTTCCTAAGGAATTTTTTCTCCCAAAGTCATAACATGAATAGTTTTTGATATATAGCCGAGAGGTCGGCTTATTGGACCACCCGGTACAATTGGCTTTGTATTACCAGTGTCGATGTTGTGCTCTATAAAATTAGTTCGACCAATACGGTCAGAAGGGGCAAGTGTAGCAAACAAATTGATAATCTTGTCTAGTTCATCTTTTTCAAAAGAAGTTAGACTAGACTCAAAAAATCCATACCCAAAATAAGAGAATGATTGATAGAAGTTATAATTGTTTTCGTAACATTATTTACGGTAACGGAAACAGTTATAAAACCCATAAATTGCTGTGGAGCACCATCAGCAGTGGTGATACTTATTGAAGCATCATATTCGATAGGTACATGAAGAGAATTAATAATTGGAAACCCTTGGTAGAAGGTAGAAATAGAATTGACATTATTTTTACATACATTATTAAAAAAAGATAAAACAGTTTAATTAGGATTAGAACTATTTTGTTTTTCCTTGAATATATCAACATCCTGTACAAAATTGACAAGTGAAACGGTACGTGAACATAATTGTTTGTCAAGAATTTCAGAACGACAAGAAGTAACGGATGATAAAAAATCCTTGACAAAACTAAGATAAGCTTGCCATTCGGTAGCAGTAGGTGAAAAACATGAAAGTAATTTCGACTTGTTGATGGTTGTTGTTTTAGATTTTCTGACTTTACTTCTGAAGTAATTTGCACATGACTGGAATCTGTTGTCAGATTCACAGGACCAGTCCAAACCTCGTTTTTGGAATACAAGAACGACAATTGGGCTTTGTAGTGTTTTTAGCACCACAACCATAACAAAAGATTGACTTCGGATAGCGACACTTTGTAAAACCATGACCAGATCTGCCACAATTTCAGCACACGAAAGAAATTAAAGCAGAAAAGTTAACAGAAGATTTTCTGTTCGACGAAGATGTATGTGAAACATAAAGACATGCTAAATCAGGTTCTTGTAAACGAGAATTATTTGTAGATGGTGGTCGATAACGATCAGACCAAACTCTAGATTCTTCAATTGTTTTACAAAACTCAGTTAATTCATCAACAGTATTAGGAGAATGCAATGCCAATGCAGAGACAAAAAAAGGTAAGAGATTCCTACGAATCTTTGCAACACGGGATTGCTCATCCACAACATTCGTCAGACGATTAAAAAGACCCACCATAGAAGAAATATAAACAGTAACGGGCTCATTCGCACCCATGGTTCGATTTAAAATTTCCAATTCTAAATCTGTTTCATAGCTATATGGAAGAAAATCTGCTTCCAGGTTTGCAACAATATCTGACCAAGAACTAAATTTTCCACGATTATTAAGATACCAAGTGAAACACAAGACTGTAGAAATAAGTCATTATCAGAGATACCTCGTGATACTCTAAGTAATTCGACTTTTTCTAAAAAGAGAAGGAGCGATTCATTCTTTCCAGAGAAAGAAAGATTCTATTTATACACTGGATCGTGTCTAGAAATGCGGTACTGTGGGAGAAGATGAAGATTATGATGATGCAAGAGGTTCATGATTACCATGTGACTCTATACTATCTACAGAAATAATTGGAGTTGTCTTCGTATCTAAATCAGCTTCAAGTACAAGTACTTCCCTATCTAAAGAATTTTTTATTTGTTCCTCATCATCGGAATCAATATTCATTCTATTTATTCTATTATTTAAATGAATTATTCGTGAATTTATTCTTTGAAACACGGGTTCGCGTCTATTACCACTGAAATTGTTAATGACATCAGTGAAATCCTAAATAGTACTACGGATTTCGAAATGATCTTCCTGAAACGAATAAGTATTTACCGGCAATGAAAAACTACGGTTTGCTTTCTCACGAGCAAATAAACCAGTAAGAACTTTTTCGTCAACTGCGTCGGGTACAGTAACAGATCTAATTTTCATTTCATAAGAAATTTCATGTACTTTTAAATGATTTACCTGCATCTTGATTTTATTTTGAAAATTAATTAATATGAAAAATATGATAGATAAACTCAAAAAAAAATTCAACGAATTATTGGAAATGAAAAAATAATTAAAGCCAAATTCATATCAAAGTTATTGAAAAACGTTAAGGGAAGGCAGATTTGCATATATTTGCATAAAATTGAGTGAGTAATGTAGAAAAACTTATCACTTGCTTCTATAGTAGTATAAAAATTTAAGTGTCAAGTCAGAAAGTATTAGCAAAATGTATCAAAGCTTGGAGATATAAAAAGTTTTTTTTTTTAAAGTTCGAGCTATTCAAAAACTGTAAAAAAAATAATCAATTAACCAACTACTTAAAGTGATCTTCAAAACAATAGTATACACAAAATCTAAAAATCATAAACCAAATAACTCAAAAAACCTGTTTTAATTTTCCTCTACTGGAATAATAATAGTAATGGTCGAAAACAAGAATCAATACTTCAACAGTTAAATACACGGAGAAAAAAAGGTGAACCCAAAAAAGTTTAACTAAGTATAATAATTAACAAGTACCTAAAAATAGAATAATGAATACCAGAAGTTACGGGAGTAGTCAAAATTAAATACCTGAAAAACCTGATTAGAAAAGAAAATCAACAAACCTCAATATTGATTAAACACACCAACTCAGCAAATAGCTGAAAACCGTTTAATTGGGCGCCAATTTGTAACCTGAAACTGCCCCAGGCTAGAGCACTCCACCTCAGGGAGTGGTATTCGGCACGAATTAAATTTTTTTATACACTATCACTGGGATGTGGTATACAATTAATATTAAATTGTACGCCATCAGCTTTTTAATCGAACGAAGCAATTAAAACAAGATAGTTTTGGGTGGAAAGCTGGAAACGCTTACGTTACGGAAAGCTTACGTTACAAAAAAATAAATAAAATAAATCTACTTATTCCCGAACACGTTTATCCAATCCAATGATTATTGAATAATCAATACAAAGAATGAAATAATAATTATTTATTGGATTATTTGAAACTCAACATGAATTGAATATTTAAAAAATCTAACGAAAAGAATACCAATATTGTAATTAGCACGCCAAATCAAAATCTTACACACGCTATAGATAAGACGGAGGAACTTATCTTAGAGGGCTGAGGATGTTTGCAGCTCTTAGCGCGATGGCGGCAGTGGCGGTAATTTCTTCGACAGACTGTGGACCTCGTGCACGGGACAGGAACGAAGTGGACTAGAGATGTCTCGCCGGGAATAGAACTTGCTTTGAATTTGCCTTGAACTTGCTGGCTGCAGAGCAGCCAGACAATAGAAAATTGTTCACCACAAACTAAAAATGAAATTTAAATAACTGTTGCCTTCTGTGGCAGTTAGAGGAAAGAAAGAGTCCACTCGAAAATTGAAATTTCGAACATCGACAGACAAAAATGGAAGGGGAATTTGATAAAAATTGATGTTTTATTTCGGAGTGGTTGATACGAAAAGGAAACGGCATGTTTAGAAATTTAGTAGAAATTTGGAAGGAAGTGAATAATGAGCCAAAATTCACTGAATGAGATAATTTTCCAGTCAAAAAACGTAACAGCTGAACAGCATGTTACATATTATTCCAGGAGCATTTCATATTAGTCCCAATTCAGGCCACCCAAGCTCAACTGATATAACCTTTTTCTACGACCGTGCGTTTTAACCCACTTTCCCGCTCGCATTTTGGCTTTGAAAGTGTCACTTTCCCGCACTAGTGCGTAGTACTTGCATGCAATGTTTCCCGTAGTATTCATTCATAAATTCGTCGTAGTCCATGTCTGGTTTGGAAATACAATTTTCAATAAATTCAAATTTGGAAAATGCAATAGCAGCTGTATCTTCTGCATTTTGTCCTGAAGGCGAATTATCCGACTTGAAGGAGATTGTTTCTTCTCAAAGACTCACTAACCATGAAGTTAAAATTTTACTGATTATTTTCTTCACTTGTCAAAATCTGACATTTTGATGGTTTTAACCAATAGCAATACATTATTCTAGCCAATCATTCGGTATTATACTGATAATTCTGCTTCCTCATCGATAAAACCTTGTTTACATCGAAACGTCAAAATGTTACTTTGAATTTGTCATTATTGACAACTAAAAGTGCTTCGAAGTTTATTGAAAAATGAACACAAACCGATTGAGTGCCATCACCCAAGAAGATATTAAACATGCAGGTAATACAAAATTTTAAATTTATGAAAAAAATAATCTCCCAAATACAACTCGCTCTTCAAATTTTATCACATAATTTTTTATTTTCATCACTCAAACTTGTTTATTTGAGGCAAAAACATTCAAACAAACCGAATTTAGATAAAATCCCTCGTCCTAAAAGACTCGTGATTTTATCAATCGGTTTGTTTTCATATTCTTGCCAAATAAACAAGTTTTCGTGAAAAATAAAAAATTATCGATAAAATTTGAAGCACTCGTGGTATTACCTTTGATAATTTTTTACTGTATATAGTAACCAATCAAATTACTTAATTTCAAGTCATGTGTCAAATTTCATCCAATCACCGCTGTATTACAGGGATAATACCCTACATGTGGTGTTTTCAGTTTGGTGTTTATGTTTTATTAAAAATTAATTAAACGTCAAACTGACAACTGGATTAAAAATGTCGGAAAGATTTGGTATTGCATCTAACGATACAATTAATGTACCAATTGTACTTCTCACAACTGTAGTTTTAAATAAAAATGAATAATTTTTGATTAAAACTAATAAAGTTTGTATTGAAAAGTATTAAGCGTCAGATTGACAATCAATTTATTTATATCTACAAAGTAAAAAATTATCTTATCGAATACTCCTCGGGTCTTGATAAATACTCAAAATTTTGTCGTAAAGAAAAAATAACTTCAAGGCAGCATGCAAGTTTGATCATTTTCAAGCCCGATAATACAGAAATAACATAACCCAAAAGCCAAAGATAAACATCACTCTAACAAAAACTCTAATTTTCACCGCTCTTAACTATAAGATTAAGTTTTTAATTCAATTTATGTAATTTGGAGGTAACACGTGAGTAATGCTAGTCGTTACACAATTTTTTTGTTCAATTGACCTATTTAGCATTATGTGTGGATTTCTCGTATTTTTTGCAAGCAAATAGAGCGAATTTATCCCTTTCAATATTTCCAAAGGTAAGAACGACTTACGTCAGCGAAACTCAACAAAAATATAAGTGGCATTACGAACAGATATAATTAATTTAAAAAATATCGATCACTTGCCCTTCCTCTTAAATCAGTATTTTCAAGTCCCTCAATGGAGATATCTATCTATCAACGTATAAAAAAGGGTCCAATATTGGTTATTTCTGATAAAGACCTTGTGCAACAGCTGAAGTAAATTGAACTATCGATTTACCATTAGTGAAAAAAGAACACGAGGCAAAAATGAGTTTCTGTGAAAATAATACCCATAATTAACAGTATTATTGAAATACATTGTGTCACTATGGAAAAATTAATATTTGTACGCAATTGATTTATTAGATAGGTACAACAGATAATGAAGTTTTTTGTCAATCATTCAAAAAATAAGATAAAGTCCTAATGCAAACGTGTATGAAATCTTGGATAAACCAATTGAAAAATTATCTGGAACAATAAAGAAGTGTTACGAGATAAATGAATCAGGAATTTTTTTTAAATGTTGTTTGGAAAAATCGAGAAAATATTCATCTCCACACCAAAAGAAAATTAATTATATAAACAAAATTATAAGCAAGAATATGGAATCAATGACATGCAGAATATCAGATATGAAATCCAGTCAGACCTTTAAAGATTTTTCCATCGAAATAAAAAATCGATTGATAAGAAATAAAAAGCTAGAATTATTGTAGGACACTTGAAAGAAATACAAGGAAAGTAATTTTTCATTAATAGGAATCAAAATTGATTTCAAATTAACAGATTCTAAAATAGTTCATGTTATAATATCATAGAATTATAAATTCTCAGTATTAAATGATAAAAGCTAGTGTGAGGAGATGGAACGATAATAGTAATTGTAGTGGGACTATATTCTTCTTAATAAACTTGTTTAAGTAGATATTTTATAATATACATTGTGTTAAAGCCAAATGAAATAAGCTCATTATTTTGGTTACAGCATATGTTTATAAGGAGTCCCGGAGCAAGCCAAATTTCAATTATGAATTGACATTCTTTAACGGGAAAATGCCCCCAATTTTTAAGATGCTTTTGACATATTGTTATGTGGTTACCTAATGGAATATTTGAGGAGGATTCTGAACAAAAACAAACTTTTTGATTCAAATGACTGAAGATAACGAATAATTAACGCTTGCGATTGTGTCAATTACGCCTGATATGTTGAATGATGCTAGAACACTGTTTTATTCAAAATTAGGATGTTGCCAAGACGCTCGCGGTGGATATTTTAAACATCTACTCCATTGACATTGATACTTTCTTTTAATGTTTCATATTTTATTACGTTCTGTAGAACATTTTATAGTTGGCATCTTGGGGGGGGCTTCACTTCAGCTGCCATCTTGAAAAACACGTTTTATTTAATATCTCGCGAACCGCGCATCGTACGAAAAAATTGTGGAAATTATTATTGTAAATAATAATATTTGCCATCTTTAGGTTTTTAGGTTTTTAATTATATCGCACCAAACTTTTTTCAATATGGTTTTTGCTAAATATTTAGTGAATGGTCAATGGTAAATTGAAAATGGTGGTAACTGAATTCTAGAGCATGAAATTTTCTATAAATTTCATTGGATACTTTTTACCGTAGCATCCATAGCTTAGGAGCTATCACGCTGTAAATGAGATTATAACGAGATTATTTTTTTTATTCTGTTATTTAACGTCGGTCTATTTCTGCGACTGAGGCTAATCACCGACGCTGGGAGCACTCTACCCCTAACCGGAAATTTTGGCGAACCCACTAGTGTTCCAACCAGTGGTAGCGTTCTTTAACGAGCCCAACATCCATGGACTCGGGACCTCGGTTTTACGTCTCCTCCGAAAGACGGCATATCTACATTATACCTCGTGCTCATTGGTATAATGCCTGCGAGCTGTGATATGCTAGTCCGCTGCAGGCTGTACGATGATTTTCCCTGGCATGGTCGTCACCCATCCAAGTACTAACCATGTCCGACCTTGCTTGACTGTAATTATCGCATCAAACGCGTTCCACTACAGTGCTGGGTCGTCACCCCAACGAGATTATAATGCTGTGTACTTATTCATCATGCGCTAGGGTCGTTCCCTCGCTTGTGACTTAGCGTTAAACGTACCGCAAGCATGCGTAGTAACTACATGTGGCCAGATATGAAGGAAATTATGTATATTTTTTGAATTGTGTGTTATAATTCTGTTCTTTCCAATATATTATGTTGCGTCTAGTTTTCTCTCGTTACTTATTTGATTCATTTTTTGAGAAAGGAGAAAACCCAGGCTCAAAACTGGGTTTCGAATCTAGGACCTCTTGGTTGTTAGCTCAGTATGCTACACACTTCTTTTTTTTTAGTGATTTCGACAACAATTTTTAACAGAGAAAATAAAGTGCTGATGAATATACACAGTATTTCACAAAATCTGCAACAATTGAAACGGGTTGGGGGCCGTTCATAAAATACGTACGCACAGAAGGGGGGTGGAGGGGTCTTGGTGAGTGTTACAAGATGTGACAAGGGGGACCTGGGGTCGAAAGGCAACGTGACGTTTGCGACTTCAGGAAATTTTACTAGAGTATTTCTCTCAATAATTTTTTAAAAATTTTTGTCATGATAGAAGTCACTCATTTCGTATTAGTGAATAATACAGATTTTTAAACTTATAAATGTATGTACATTCAATTAAATTTTTTCAGGAGGAGGGCGCTTTTGGATTTTGTGACGTAATATTGATAGGGGATATCAGAATGTGTGACACAGCGTGACAACCGAGGGGAGGGGGACTAAAAATCCCAATGTCAGCGTGACGTGTTTTATGAAAGCGATTATTCAAAAAACTCAGATTCACGTTAAATTTAAGAAAATAAAAAATTCAAATTGAATACCAACCTCCATATTCTTCCATTGAAGAAGAAATCATTTTTAATATCACAATATATTATAATATACAATATAAAATAATACTGTAGGTACAATATAAAATATCATAAAACAAGTATAACGTTAATTAATAATAATAATAATAATATTAAGAATAACAATAACAATTCTGACGATGTAGCGTGAGACACTATTGTTTTTTGCTATATTGACAATATTTTATATGATGATACCGTTTTAAGCGACAATAAAGATCGATGAATTGTTAGTTGTTCTCCACATTATTTATAATATTAATTGATTCGGTTCACATTGTATTGACATTTTTTTGAATACTTCATGCCATTTTATGCGTTATGGAATGGATTTCGTATACAACGAGCAATATTGCCACTGATAATGTACGAGGAGCAAGTTTTACCGAGCTGCAACTCCTAAACTATAAATGCTACGGGGAAAAGTTTCCGTTTAGAGGGCTATAATCAAAAACCTATGTGTTATACAGGAAAAATTCTCGATAAATAAGATGGCATATATTAGTATCTACAATAATGATCCCTACACTTTTTGTCGTACGATGCGCGGTTCGCGAGATATTTATAAAAACGTTTTTCAAGAAGTCAAGCCCCCCCGATGACGCCAACTTGAATTTACATTCAGGGGACACCCCTGGACATATTCAGGAAAAAAATAATGTTCCCGTACATTCCTTACAAAAAATACCCGGCTCTTGGCCTATTAGTTTTCGATAGTATTGTAGCGAGATTCAGTATCCACATGATTCTATTTTCCATTATAACAGTTGCACTAAACTTGAAAGCGATAACACTTCCGAATAGAGAATAAAGATACCTTTTAAGCGATATATCACAAGCATCCGTATGAAAAAAAAGATGTCCAATTTAATTGAAAAATAAGAAAAATACTACCCACAACCTAATAGTAGTTGGTAGCGGAAACATCTGGAATCTGGAGTATTTAAATCAAATTTTATATATTGAATATTCAATATTATCATTGAATTGGAGCCAATCAAATGAATAAATATATACAGGGTGTCCCAGGACTAATAAGGAAGAGGGAGCGTATAATCTGAGCCAAAAATATTGTTAGTACTTTATATAAACTTTTTCTATGCAGGCCCTCGTTTTCGAGTTATAGGCATCCACAGTTTTAATTCCAAATTTGGTTTTTATTTCCATTTCTTGTACTAGTTATTCGATCTTTATAAAGTTCACGGCGAAGCTATAATGTACGTGTGTGTTCATTTTGGAAAGGTAAACAGATTTAAAGTAGTGCCTTGAAGCCAGTGATGGCACACCCTATATGAAATGATCGAAATTGACTTTCCCACACATTGAGCTAACGAAAAGGTACTTCTTTTCACAAGGGTTTGGTACATAAATAAGGTATACTTGACGTAAGGGATATTGTGCGAACTTAAAGTTGCCGGCTTTTTGTTTGACTGTAAGAGCCGTTACACATGGGACTGATAGTCAGTCCTAATCATCCGCGGGGGCCATTATATATAATACGACATGTCACATGTACAGCGCATCGTCAGTCCGTAGATTCGTCAGCATGGGCATACGGCGAGCCATTGCGCACTGCGTATACTACGCGTGGTGGGGTGGTGGGGCTATTGTACATATTGGCCCCCATTCACTAACAGGTCGGTGTTATGTTATCTATGGTCGCCTGCAGGCCGTGAACTGACGTCAATGTCGACAGGTAACGGCCGATTGAGGCCACACATTATTCAGTCCGATTTTAAGGTAAAATCTTCAGGCATCGGCCCTACAGGTCACAGGTCGTGGCCTGAAGGCGATCTCAAATTTCTCTACACACTGTTAGTTGTAGTTGATCCAGAGGTCGAAAGTGCTTTTCGAGAAAATGAATTCCTCAAGGAAACACAGAAAATTGGCTGCTATATTAATACTTTTGTTATTAATGGAAAAACCAGTTAGACAGAGAAAACGATTTTGGGTGAAAGATTGGCTTCAGCGAAGAGAAAAATTGTCTCACTTAAGCCTTATTGAAAAACTGCGACAATCTAATACAGACGATTTAAAAAATTATCTTCGTATGGATGATAAGACTTTTAAAACACTATCATGTTTATAATTATTAGTAAAATGACCAAGCCCAAAAATATGTTGATCTGCAGACCAAATTTTCAACTGTGCTAAAGA
>CAJUYG010001414.1:0-26512 GCA_910591675.1 Galerucella calmariensis
ATTAGGGTTTATTACTCCTCGTACTTTCTGTACAGACTATAATAGCGTGTATTCCATATACAGGGTGTTTCAAAAAAAGGTAACACCGTCTTTAGGATAGGTAAAAAACAGAAAAATAATTGGGGTTGGCTCAGTGAAATTTTTTTCTAACGCCATCCGTTTTCAAGATAAAGGGCGTTGAAGAAATTGAAAAATTACACATTTCTTACGATTTTGCCGAAACTACTGGCACCATTGCAATGAAATTTTATACGAATATGTTTTGGAAGCTGATATATCCCATGAATTTGTTTTTATATCTAACTCTCATAGAGGGCGCTAGTTACACGATTCATACAACGTATTATTCAACATAACTTTTTTAAGGGTAGAATTATTAGTCAAAACTCCAAGTGAACATAAACATCGTTTAATTTTACACCAAAAAGGTACTCTTGGTAAAACTCGATATTATGTACCGTTTTCGGAATATTTTTTGATTTGAAAATTATGAAGTAATAATCGCTCCTGGTATAAACTAATGATAAAGTTCGCTTTTCTCTAAGTTTGCCATGTGAAATTGACATTTATTGATTGTTATGACAATAAGTCAACAATAAATAGAGTTTTGAAACCTTGTTATTTGTAAAATTAGATATTGTTAAACAAAATGTACTCAAATGTTGAATACACCGACATGTTATTAACTTTAGGCGAGTGTTTAGGAAACTCTAGTGCAGCTTTTACGCGTTATGCAGAAAAGTTTCCTAGAAGAAACTTACCAAGTAAAAAAACATTTAGAGCAGTTGAACGACGTTGTCGAGAAACTGGGAATGTAAGACCAAAGAAAATAAATTCAGGTAGACCAAGAACAACAAGAACAATTAATGAAGAAAATATTATTTTAAATTTAGTTGATCAAAATCCAACATTAAGTGTAAGGAATATGGCAAGACAAACAAATACATCTTCTTCAACTACTTGGCGGATACTTAAAGAGCAGCAGCTACATCCTTACCATTACAGACAAGTTCAAGAACTCTTGCCGGACGATCTACCGGTTAGAGTCGATTTTTGTGAAACATTGCGAGGAAGGACAGCCCTCAATCCCAATTTTTTAAAATGTATTCTTTTTACGGACGAGGCCACCTTTACGCGACAAGGTATGTTTAACTCCCATAACGCACACTACTGGTGTGATGAGAATCCACAAGCCAAAAGGGTATCACTTATTTGAGATATTAGAAGATTTATCGATAAATGAGCGAACATCATTATTTTTTATGCATGATGGAGCTCCACCGCACTTTGATAGAAGGTGTCGTAATTGGTTGAGTAACAATTTTCGGAATCGATGGATTGGTAGAGGTGCAGAAGCTCCGATTCATTGGCCTCCTCGGTCATGCGATTTTAATCCTTTGGACTACACAGTCTGGTCGTATATTAAGGAAAAAGTGTATGCTACAGAGGTAAATTCTCGTTAAGAATCAATAGACAGAATTAAACGTCACTTTAATGACATCATAGATGATCCCCAACCGTTAAGAAGATTAATGGATTCTTTAGAAAAAAGGATAGACTTGTGTATTCGTGAAAACGGAGGACATTTTGAACATTTACTCTAATTGAATTTTATGTTATGTTCTTTGTCTTCATTTTAATTTTCTTATTGTAAGTTTTTTTAATTAATAAATTTATCATTAACTTATACGAGGAGCGGTTATTACTTCATAATTTTCAAATCAAAATATTCCGAAAACGGTACATAATATCGAGTTTTACCAAGAGTACCTTTTTGGTGTAGAATTAAACGATGTTTATGTTCACTTGGAGTTTTGACTAATAATTCTACCCTTAAAAAAGTTATGTTGAATAATACGTTGTATGAATCGTGTAACTAGCGCCCTCTATGAGAGTTAGTTATAAAAACAAATTCATATATATCAGCTTCCAAAACATATTCGTATAAAATTTCATTACAATGGTGCCAGTAGTTTCGGCAAAATCGTAAGAAATGTGTAATTTTTTATTTTCTTCAACGCCCTTTATCTTGAAAACGGATGGCGTTAGAAAAAAATTTTACTGAGCAAACCCCAATTATTTTTCAGTTTTTCACCTATCCTAGAGACGGTGTTACCTTTTTTTGAAACACCCTGTATACTCAGACAAAGACAAAAAAACCTCTGATCGTCTGTCTCTTTCCCTCTAACCAGAGTTTAAACGGACTTTCTCATTTACACAGCGCCCTATGGCTTTTTGCCTCTATCTGTAGTATCTCTATGATGGCGGCACCACGTCATCTGGTGACGTCACCATGCTGGCATATTATTCAAAAGTCTGCAACCAAAATTGAAAATCGACCTATTTCAGCTTTTTTGTGGAAAGTGGATAGTTCGCAAAATGTTTCATCATCCAGTCACACTCTGTTTAAAACTCAGTAGGTAATTTTTTGTCTTCATTTCCTAAAAAATGGCGCAGAGTTGATGAGAAAAGCTGAAATCATGTTTTCTTGGGAACAGTGCATAATATAGCGAATAATAGCGATTTTTTAAGATATGATTAACAAACTGTCTCAACAGCATCATTCTCAAATGTTACAATTTTTTTCAGGAGGATTTTTTTGGGAGTAATCACACGAGTGCATCAAAATTACCGATAATTTTTCATGAACAAAATAGGAATATAACCAAATGCAGTTCTTACTGACAACATGCTTGATTGAAGAGTTATCAGGTTTATTTTGATGCAAGAGTGTATTTCGGTAGAATATTTCATGAGTAGAAAAAATAGAAGTACGTTTGTTTAAAATTTGGCATATGTCAAAATGACAAATGCGCAATTTCAAAAATCGTTACTGTAGTGACGGACCTGCAGGGAAATTTCCAATAGCTAGCGGAACATTTTTGGATTCTTCCGGTCAATTTTCGCCGAAAATTTTCGCTTCATATGGGATTTTTAATATATGAGGAAAATATTCGATGAAAGTTAATTAGGTTAGACGGACATAAAATTACATCTGGTATCTAAAGTCTTGTTTTGTCCGGAGAGTTCATGAACACCCTGTATTATAACACCCAAACTCTTAAAAACTGCCACAAGGACTAGGGAGATGAACACTCAACGCTCAAGTAACAAATTCCACTTGATTCGGATCAATTTTTCAGAAAATTTGACAAATACCCTTCTTCCCTTTAGGAGCTTCCTTGGCCATTATATCGTAAATGTGGAGTTGGCAGACAAATAAATGGATACGCGTACACAGCAAAAAGGGAAGGAACTAGTAGGTCAACTTGTTTAATGCTAGACGATTACTGATAAACGATTTTTGCAGCGACAATCGCTTTCGTAGAGAAAACGGAGAAGCGTAGCTGCCGTTACTAAAGTGGTTTTTAGGAGGGTTCAACAAAGTAAAATTGACCTAATGGAAATTAAACTGGTTGTTTAAACTTTTTCCTAAGAATGTTATACACCAATTAAAAAGTATTGTCACTTTATTATTATGTTATCAACAGTGGAAACCTAAGTGAATGATTTTAAGTTACATTAAATATTATTGTTTCGCGCATCGGTGCTACTGTTTCCCGTGAATAAAATAAAAACAATGCGAAATACTTTCACTCGAGTCCTATAATAATAATAAAATCGGAATGAAGATATGGAGAGTCACAACCAAGATCGAATGCAAAATGATTGGATTGGAAATTATAGGTGATAATATACACATTAACAACATCCTCAATCTGAACAAGTATATGGAACCGTTAAGCTACATGAAGTATCGGAACCAATTAGACCTGTGATTATTCACGTTTATACCCCTAATAATAGGTTAGCTAGAAAACTGAACAATATTCTCAATAGCTATAAATGTATATCTGAATACTCAATTTAAGATTCAATCTAAATCAAACAATTGAAAACACACAACATACAAAATAACTGAACTGATATCTATTAAACGATTTAAGTTGAAAGAAGTGTACATTTTAACAAATCAAATTGTTCCATTTCATCATTTGGTATGGATCTAAATCAGGTAAAAGCCTCCTCTATTCAATGGGCTAGTTTCATGGGTATGAATTAACAAGTGAATTAATTTCAGGAGGGTTAAGAATAACATGTTTTTTCCCATGATAACGATATTTATTTCAAAAAGTTATAAAGATTTATGAAATTTAGTTTCAAATTTTTTTTTAGATTTAAATGACCAGCTTTAATCAAACCAATGGCAGAAGCCCTTGTTGCCAGATTCAAAGTACGTTCTGGTGTTGAATCCTACTTGACTATCCAAGTTGATTAGGACAAAGTGAAAGTCGACTAGAAGAATTTGACAGTTGTCAATTTACATCATCCACGTTCAGTTTTTAGTTGTTGTTTGTGTTATTTTATGGTAGAAAGTGTGCTTCTGTTTATTTACCTTTTAAAAGACATGAAACTAATAAATAACACTACCGCAAATACTTTAATAAAATCCGGAAATAAATAAACACACAAAACAATAAACCACATTAACAAAACATGTAGGTTATGGCATTTGTTATTGTTTCAGGAGGCACTCAAAATCCCCAAAAAAGAAGAAGAATAAGCGATCCGGAAATAAATCGAGTTTTGAATTCTAGGGTAACGCAATTTATGCGTGTGTGTTATATCACATGTTTTACAAACAACTCAACCTACATAGTAAACATTTAATTTTCATTAAATCTGTAATACCTACTAGAGATTTGAAGTTTTTTTTTCTTTTATTTTATAGGTAGGTACTTTTAATGTACTGTGAAATGTTTTTCCTTCAACGCACACTACAACATTGCCTCCTATATGTTAAAAGTGATTTTACATTTTAGTTTTCAATGGAACACACTATTTCTTTATATCTTCACTATATTAGTTTCCCAATAGAATTGACAGTTGTTTCGATAAATCATTTTATATGATCATCGTCACATTTCATTTTCTACTTTGAAAGCGTCATGACGAAAATTACAGCATAAAATATATTATATATCACCAAATTTCTTTGACTACTCGAGAGTTACCTTTTTCAATAAGAGGCACCCGATTATGAGAGCATCATTTGAAAGTACTTTGTGTTTCTGTTTAACAGATGTGGAAGAAAAAAGATAACTAGTCTAGTTATAGAGTTTTCCCTCCTGACAACAGCGCAAAATCTCCTTGTTTGTCATTGGCTCTAGCTTACCATAGTCTACCACAGGAATTCAAATTTCAATATTTTTTCCTATTTTTATTTGAAAAAATACCTATAAAATTGTGAAAATATTATCGTTATACATTTTCACTAGATCTTAACGTAACGACATTATTACAAAATTATCGTTAACATGATAATCAGATAATCGATATCGTAACGACGAAGTTGCGTAACGAATACAGCATTATGCACCTAACCTGGACACTACAAGTACTGTACAATTTTAATTGTCATGTATTTAAAGGAATGATTGTAAATGCTGCAACGTCGCTAAAAATAACGAAACCATAAAGGGATTATATACTTGACTTCTGATTCTATTTTGCGCCAAGCAACAACTAAGGAATACAGTCCGCTAAACCAATTTGAAGTATTCTGTTTTAATCACCTATTACCTATTTGAGTCAGAATACTGATCAACTACGTACCTAAAGCGTTTCCGGGATGTCCGTTACCACTCTCTCAGCCATCCTGTCCTAAGGACATATTTTGTTACTAAATCATACGTCCCTTGGAAGTCATAACTAGAACATCCCTAGTACGTCCACTTAATTTTGGTAATGGAAGGCTTATTGTTTTTCAATAGGCCTTCTTAGGATCTCTTCAATGGGCAGAGGAATAATCATCAAAAAGAAATACCATAATATCTCTATATACATTCATTCAAATCCTTATATTTAAAATTTATATATAAGTACTAAGTACCACGGCACGAAGATTCTCAAAATTTTCGATACCTTCCACCTTTTCATGTGTTTCTGCATTTTTTGTTGAGTTATTATTGGCACATTGTTGAAGCATAGTTCATTTTTAGTTGTTAAAAAATAGGGATTGAGGTTATGCACCGTTGTATCTTTAAAAGTTTCAATGGAAATAATTTCTCTATTAGATATATCATCACTACTACTACAATCATGCTCTTCGACATCCATCTCTTCAACAAAGAATGCCAAATCTGCCGATATATTGAAATTGGCAACTTTGAAACTCTAAGTACGCATGTTATATTTTTCCTGAATGCGATGAGAATAAATGAGATATGATGAAAGTCTTGATTCACTCAAGCTTGCGTTTGTACCGGTGGGTACAACAAAAATATCGAAGATATTCGTACACAATATCACAAAACTTGTTGGTCACAGCACAAAACTGTATGAAAAATTTCAAAATACACAGAAAAAATAGGTACATGCGCACAACCAAAATGACCATTGAAGGAAAGATTAGATCACCGTGGGTGGGTGGTGAAGTAGTGAGTGGCATGCACATTTGATAAATACAAATAATTGGGAAGAATTAAGAAAAATAGGAAAGAGATATTACGTATTTTTTGATGAGAATTGTGAATAATTGTGGTTACTAATGATGATTATTTACTTATTTTTGATTCTGAGGTCCCTGATACGTAGAATTTGGAACGTCCCTGGTACGTAGGAAATAGGTATGTGACATTGAGACCAACTAAGGACTTAATATGCCCTAAGGATGTCCAGTGCTGTCTGAGTAGTTTGAGAACAAGATATAGATGTCGAATTTTCCGTAAAAGTCAGATAGAGACCAGAATTTTAAAATTCTCATTGTTTTAGATAACGGTAACAGGAACGAAAAGTTGCAAAAATATGGCAAATATTGGTTACATGTCCTGAAATAATTAAGTAAGTACAATAATAAAATGATGTGCCGCATGCTATTACACTGTATGTGTATATGTGTATACGTCAAACAGCGTCAATGTCAGCTAAATAGTAATTTTTTCAAGACCGACCAGAAAGTATACACTTTTTGGACAATTTTTCACTTTTTATAACAAAGTGATTAACAAAACTGAAGCCAGATAAAATAATAAGTTTGACATAAACGTCAAATTGAAAATCAACGAACTGTCATCACTCGACAATATATCAAAACGTTGTTACCATAGTAACGAAATCAAGGTAGAGTGTATTATAAAAAGTCGATTGGGAAAATTAAAGCAAAATGGTCGTCAGGGACCGGCAAAAGCTTGTTCCGGTCCCTGACGTCCATTTTCCGGTCTTGATCGGCAAAACGTTATTGAAAAATTGTCCAGAATGTGTATATTTTCTGGTCGGTCTTGAAAAAAGATCGTTTACGAGAGTCCCGTTTGTCGTGAATGTGTACTTGAGATCGGATGCGTCACAAAAATGAATGTAGGGTAAAGCCAGCCGTTTGAAAGAAAATGTGGTAAGGAAACTACCTCTGGCGAAAATCGGTCGACGGAATGTTCGCTTGCCAAGACCGAATGTTCAAAGAAACCAGGAACCCTCTATATTTCCGATCCGTTCAATTAAATTTCCAAATATCTCGCACCGTAATAAATGTGCGGCTAGCTTTCTACAGTGCTGTTCACGGAAGTGGAAATACATATTGAGAAACCACAAAAAAATCAAATCATTGGATGATTATAACATTAATACTACAAAATGGCAACGACTGTTGAATTCAGCAGAATAAATAAACTTTGACATTGTTAATCTTGGCATATGATAGTATGTCCGCTTATTCTTCTAGTATGTTTATTGTTTGGAGATCCACACCATATAGGTACTTGTTATTGATGGACACCTTGGACGGAAAATACATAGAACCTATGTCTTTTAAATAAATCGAATTTTTATAGATTTACTTTTTGTTAAAAGTCGGTGGATAATTATTGTTTTTGGGGTCAAAATATGTTTGTTATTTTTGTTGAATCAGCTCCGTCCATTACGTTAAATCTATTATTCATGGCGCTCAAGCCCCTCTCGGTTTCCCGTCGGCATTTACCATTCCAACATCGAAGTTCCTAACCATCTGCGTCCCAAATTTGAATGAAACTAACTTTTAAGTGGTGTGATTAAATAATGCATAGTTTGTGGATGGTGGTTGGCGGCTATGAGGGAGCCAATAAACAAGGCAGTAGTCAGAAATGGGGTGAAAGGGAATCTGGTTTTGTGTTAAGCGTAAATTATGTAGATTTCTCTGTGAATGTGGTGAAAATTACAAGATGTATCTATCTGTAATTGGTTGGATGGAGGAATGCAATATGAAGGAGATAAATATTTGTAATTGAAATATTGGCAGAACAGAAAGACGTAGCAACATTTTGTTCACAGTCACAATATGAGAATTATAAGGAGTCTAACATTTTTTGTTGATTTTTTATAAGCTGACACTTTTTCAAGCGGCCATATTTAGATTGTCCTGTTTGTTGGGCGAAATTTAGTCATTGGAGTGCTATTTTCATCCTGTTGATTGATTAATCTGAAATTTGGTACACACCCTTAGTTATGAGGACAATACAATTTGTGTTTCTCCAGAATTATTGTAAATCCAATATATCTGCCGTCACAAACTAGCAGATCGCATTATTGAAATGAAAACTTCTTTAGGCGCGTTGAGCACTTTTTTTGGGTGAAGAAAGATCATGCATTTTTCGTTATCGTCTTATGCAACTCACAATACCTTTGATTATTCGTGACCCTTTTTTGTCACACAATACTTTTGGTAATGCAATATAATTAACAATGGAACGTATATTTATAGAGTGTTGTGCATTGATTTGTGAAAATTCCCATTGATTTTGGGCGCATGATAAAATTTTTGAGAAGGGGTGCATTCACCATGGAAGTACCATACAAGTTTTAAGGGGGAAACATTCAAGCAGTCGCATTCTCGGATTAAAAAATGCTCCAGTTATTCACTGAAGAGATGTTAGTAAGGTGAACTCCACTGATATAGAACATAATATCTATTTTAGCGCCATTTTAATGGATTTTTAGCTGGAGGAGCGAAAAAACTTGCATCAGGGATGAAATTTTTTTCTCGTCACAATTATAGTGAGAGAAACAACTAACAATTCAGGGGACCAGGAATTAATGCAAAACAAACAACATGATCATGAAAAACAGGTTAATCAAATGCGTATCAAACGTGGGATACGTTCAGTTTTGGTCGAATAAAGTAACTTGGTCGTTTTCGGGTGTAAAGTAAGTTGTTAAGCAGACTAACATTGAAAATTCTCATATCATTCGGCTACCTGATATCAAAGTCACGCTCGCTCCCTTCATATACCTATGCCATGTTTAAAAAAATTCTCTGTAAAACATGGACTGCAATTTTTGGAATGAAACTAACGTAAATAAGGGATTTAGTTCAATTTTAGGAATGATTCACAAATATACCATTTATTTCATGTTTGCTTACCAAATGTTCGATTTTTCCGATACTTCCAAGTTTGGAGGTATTTGCAACGGATTAAAGCCGCGTGAATTGAAAATATGAAGAATATTATAGTTCGATTTAAACATAAGAATGAATAATTCACTGAGGCTTTATAGTCTTCTTTGCATTTCTCCGGAGAGAGTAACGAGAAAAGGTTGAATAATGAGAAAAATTTCGTTACTATTGCAGGTGAGGAAACAATCGTGATATTTTGTCTTATATATTTATTGAATTTGTAGCATTATACTATACTATACCCTGAAGTTTTCGACCTCACGCCCAATGTGAGTTCAAAAAGTATGGACATAAGGAAAAAAGATTTGAAGCAAAAGTTGTAGAGAACAAATTGGTCCTTGAAGGTGGATGGATTTATTTTATTGAATAATTCAATATTTTAAGAGATAGAAGATCGTAAGTGGTAAGTTTGAAAACAGAAGGTGCGAAATTGTCAACAAAAATGGATTCCACGATATTTGCCCCGAAGTGCAAAGTTCTCGGGATATCGGTCAAAAACGTTTCTCAATATGGCGCCAAAAGCTTCACCGGAATATGTCAGCATTTTGAGATTTGATACTCCTTATTCACTGGCCCATAATCGGTGATTCACTAAAAGTTTTTGGTTTCTCACTCACGGACACACAAACCATTCAACCCTGGATATGGCATGAACTAGTCGGGATTAATTTTGACACAAGACAAAACGTATAAAAATTCATTGAATGGATAATAACCGACTGATACGATTCGAAAATTCATTTTTGCGCAGTCATATTAATTTTTCGTTTTTCCTGAATGTGAAAACTATCGAAATATCGAATACTGTGAGATTATGTAGTGCAATCGTTTGATAGTTATATATACACTGAAACCGTGGGATCTGACGATTAAATGCGAGGTTCGGCGTCCCTAAGTACCTGATAAAAACATGTTCACGTTTAAAGAGAATGGGGCAAAAGTGAAACTTAGAAAAGCTCCCATTCAACAAGGCTATTGAAACGCAGTTACGTACACACTTAACCAGTGTACCTATACAAGTATCTCACTTCATTATAAATTGTTATAGTTTGATATCATGCTGCGATAGTTTTGGTACAATGCAGAGCTACGGTCGACAGGAGCAAACAAGAGCCCCGGAAGATGTGAAGGTCATCACAATCAGCCAATCAGGAACCAATGTTTACAATAATTGTTCATAAGTAATCTTGAAAATAATGTAGATTATTTTTTTCAGTTGTCAAAATCTGACATTTTGGTGGTTTTAACCAATAGCAATACATTATTCTAGCCAATCATTCGGTATTATAGGTACTGATAATTCTGCTTCCTTATAGATGATACCTTATTTACATTGAAACGTCAAAATATTACTTTGAATTTGTCATTATTAACAACTAAAGTGCTTTGAAGTTTATTGGAAAATGAACACAAACTGATTCAGTGCCATCACCCAAGAGAATATTGAACATTCAGGTAATACAAAATTTTAAATTGTTGAAAAAAATGATCTTCCCAAATACAACTCGCTCTTCAAATTTTATCACATAATTTTTTATTTCCATCACTCAAACTTGTTTATTTGAGGCAAAAACATTCAAACAAACCGAATTTAGATAAAATCTCTCGTCTCTAACGGATTTTATCAATCGGTTTGTTATCATATTTTTGGCCAAATGAACAAGTTTTCGTGGAGAAGGAAAAATTATCGATAAAATTTGAAGCACTCGTGGTATTACCTTCGATTATTTTTCTCGTATCATTTTTAACTAGAATCAGAACGATCAATTTAGTTAATTTACCTCGAATAATTTCGATAATATCTGATTATACGTAGGGTAGCTCTACATATCAAAAATTTTACAAGTGATTATTTTTTTCACTTGTCAAAATCAAACATTTTGGTGGTTTTAACCAATAGCAATACATTATTCTAGCCAATCATTCGGTATTATACTGATAATTCTGCTTCCTCATCGATAAAACTTTGTTTACATCGAAACGTCAAAATTTCACTTTGAATCTGTCATTATTGACAACTAAAAGTGCTTCGAAGTTTATTGAAAAATGAACACAAACCGATTGAGTGCCATCGCCCAAGAGAATATTAAACATTCAGGTAATACAAAATTTTAAATTTATGAAAAAAATAATCTTCCCAAATACAACTCGCTCTTCAAATTTTATCTCATAATTTTTTATTTTCATCACTCAAACTTGTTTATTTGAGGCAAAAACATTCAAACAAACCGAATTTATATAATATCCCTCGTCCTAACGGACTCGTGATTTTATCAACCGGTTTGTTTTCATATTCTTGCCAAATAAATAAGTTTCCGTGAAAAAGAAAAAATTATCGATAAAATTTGAAGCACTCGTGTTATTACCTTTGATTATACATATAGTAGTTCTACCAATCAAAAAGTTTACAATACTTCAATTTCCATAGTAACCACATCGACATCAATATTCTGACGTTTATCAAAAATAAGTCGATTTGGATTGTGAATTCCGTTGTACCAATTATCTTAATCAATAAATTGTTTATATTCACTCAACAAATAATCGTATCAAATACAATACGTACTTCAAAATAAATACGGTTATACACCTCAAACTTCCTGCATAATTACAAATTGTGTCAGTTTGACAGAATGATCTTCCCGCTTCGCGGTCGGATTATTTGAACTGTCAAACTGACACTCTTTGTAATTATGCAACAAGTTATCGATGTATAACCTGATTATTTTGTAGTACTTATACATAGTATTACCACATATTATAAAGAGAACAAATACGAAAGCTTGACAGAGAACAGTGAAGAGAAAGAGAGATGGGTGGACATTTAAATGTCCATCGTCCTATGTCGACTCCGTTCGGGCTGCTCCGCGAAATTTCTCAACAGGGTTGTGAATTTGCATAATAATTCCTTCACTACGATTATAGAATGAATATATTATAAGCATTACTTTTAAGTGTGATAGTTATACAAAAACAAATATTAGATAATTACTTGTTTTAAATCAATTTTATCAACATTGAAAGAATTATACAATTGAAAAGATTATAATGTATGAAAATCATAACATAAATATATACTTTTTTCACAAACCATATCCTTGGCAACCATGCACAATAACGGTGACGGCTTGGCTCTAAACGTCAAAACATGCTCAAAATCCCTTGTAATCTGTGCTCAAAATGCATAACGCCATTTTTGTTTGCTTCATTGTTTGAAGGTGTTCAATCGGCGATATTAATTGTGTTATTTGACTAATCGATTGTGCGTTGTGGTAATATTAACTATAAAAATAAAGTGGTGTAGACCATGTATAGACTATTATTCTTATAAAATGAATAAACATCACGGCGGAGTGTATTAATCAAACAGAGACTGTTCTTTCGATTTCCAAAGGATGAGAGTATGTAAGTATCAATTTTAATTTGTCATTGATTGACACATCTGATCTAGAAGTACTGGAGTATAAATATACGGTTCCTTTGATTAAATGAAGTATTTATAACGAAAGATCTATCCCTTGCATAAGTGTATATTGTATTCCCTTCGATAATAAATGAATTGAGAATTATATTCGTACTTTAAAGTTTGGTTGATTTTTGTAATTATTTGTGTTATCTGAAAATGTATTCATTGATTAATCTCCCAAGAGTAATGACTATTTATAACAAATCATAAGAATGTACATATAGGTATTGAATAAATATTAATTCATGGTGCAGTTTTGAAGATTTAGTGGAAACTGTAATGATACTTTACTTTATAAAGATACTCTACTTCCGGTTGTCGTTTAGAAACGAATTTTTAAACATCACAAACAAACAATATAAACAGTAAAAATTCTAAATAAACCAAATTGGTCGCACTATTAATTTGAATTGAATGAAAAGTTACTAAAACGATGAATTCAATGGCTCTACTTATAAAAATTCAAAATATCGATTAATACTACAAACATGCAACGACAGCGACATGAACACGTCCTCCCGAGGATCCTGTTTGCTTCTGTCGATTGTACTACCTGTTATTTAATATTCTTTAAAGGTTCTCCAAAATCGTCCTTGGTTTACAGTATTGAACTTCTAGACTTAATCCGGAAAATTAATTGTTAAGGTGGACCGTCTGCCTCCCACAAAAAACTATTTCTGATTACATCCGTATTTACTTATCTTATCATGTATCACATGACTCAAATATGGGAATAACCTAGGATAGTTAATCAGCTGTCAAGACAAGTACAACAATTATATTATTTCCAATCACATAAAATTTTTTTCATTGGTGAACCATTTTACCTATTTAAAGCACGCCTCGGCGTATTTAAATCGAACTTTCAAAAACGCGCGTTTTTTGAAGTAACCATGGCAACATCAACAGCTCTAAATGACAATTTTTTATCAACAGTAAAAACACAAGAGCTTTTTTTTATCGGATAAACTTCTCTTTGCAACGAAACAGTTTTTCCAATCACTAATTTTACGAGAAAAACTGACATGATAAAATCGTGACATCGAAGGTGGAGTGATTTTATCTAATGTCAGTTTTTCGAGCAAATTTAGTGATTGGCAAAACTTTGAGTTGAAGAGAAATTTATCTGATAAATTAACTCCAATGTTAAAATGTCATATACCTGGGAATGTTATTGACACTTTGACATCGATAAAAAAGGTGCATCCTTTTTTATCGCGATAAAAACTCCTCTTCCTCAATATCTAGTAAGCGGACGTCACTTTTACACAATGACAATGAGTGGCAAGTTTGGTTAATAAAGATAATTATTGTTGTTGTTCATCCATATATTCTGTCGTTAATTCATCTTGCCAAAAAACACTCGAGCTTTTCGCTTATCAGATAAATTTCTCTTTAACTCAAAGTTTTGCCAATCACTAAATTTGCTCGAAAAACTGACATTAAATAAAATCGCGATTTTATCATGTCAGTTTTTCTCGTAAAATTAGTGATTGGCAAAACTGTTTCGTTAATAAGAGAAATTTATCCAATAAAAAAAAGCTCCTGTGTTTTTACTGTTGATAAAAGAAAAGCTCGAGTGTTTTTTGGCAAGATAAATTAACGACACATATTATGGATGAACAACAACAATAATTATCTTTATTAACCAAACTTGCGACTCATTGTCATTGTGTAAAAGTGACGTCCGCTTACTAGATATTGAGGAAGAGGAGTTTTTATCGCGATAAAAAAATCGATGTCAAAGTGACAATAACATTTCCAAGTATATGACATTTTAACATTGGAGTTAATTTATCATTGATATTACTGGATTACTTTGTAACGTCAAAACCTTTATTCGAAAAATATTTAACAATTTCAATTTTTTGAATGAAAATGGAAAGTACAGTTGGTAGTGTTGGACATATTGAAATATTTCGATTTTCCAAATCAGAGGAAATGGTATTAAAATTAATAAATCTTGAAGACAAAATGCAAATTAGTTTATATTCTCCTCATTTCCATGACAACGCAAGGTATACGTAGCATCATCGTAGCATCACGAATTCAACCATTTTACATTATTAGTTCTCATTTCCATTTCTTCTTGTTGTAGTAGTGATAGATACCGAAATTTATAATTTCAAAGAGCACCAATAAAAAAATAGCGTGAAGTGTTCGTGGATAACTGGTCTATAAAACACTTGCTCTATTACGTGTACTCCGGCTTCGCCGTCGTGCTCGAAAAATCGCGCGACCTTTATCCACTTATACAATAACTGATACTTTTCAACAAAATCAGATCATTTTTTCTTCAGAACCATCATGGATTTATTTAAAAACATTTTTACATGTGGTGCTTCATTGGATAATATGAAACTTACTGTCATTGGCTTTCATGATACAGTTCTGAACCTGAGAAATCGACGTAGATGTTTAATAAAAGAAGCATATCTGATGCGTGGCTCATATAAAATGAATGAAAGTGGTTGAATTGAATTTTGCTTTTTGTTTTTCAGGCTGTTTATTGCCTTTGGTATTTGAAATTCATGTTATATGCATGCAATATTTTTAAATTGACCGGGCAGTGACACATAAAATGAAAAATACTAGAAAATATTTATCCAACAGCGGGTTATTCATGTAATATTCAGTAGGTGACCTATTTCCTCCGTCCACTTTGAAGGTAGGTACAGATAAATCATAACTATCGGGACATGAATAGGTATTCGAAATATCTTTGAAAACAGGGTGTCATTATTTGCCGTAAGGTCCCATTTGATATTACTTGTTCCAGTGGCCTAGTGACGTCACCGATGCCTATTACGCCACCTGTTACCACTAGTAGATAAGCTTACAATAGTTTATTTCCACCTGATACATCTACACATGGAATCTTATTTTATTAGTTTCCAAAATATGAGAAGAGCAATCTGAACAGAAAATTTGAAATAGATTATTAATAAATAACTGTGGTATTCAATTCTAACTAAGCCAGATCTATTTCCAGATACTCAAGATGAAGCTTCTGGAGCCGTTTTAAATGACCAAGCTTATTGTTATAGATAATGCTCCACATTTGGTGGCAAATAAACATCCAATCTAAGAACGACATTCCAGTTCATTCACCGACTGATGTGTTGGAAAGTTTTTCCTTGAATTAGTAAATTCAAAGGAAACTGTTGGATCACAATTCGATTGTTTCAATCCTTACAATGAGGAACTGCATTTATATCTCATTTAATCAACTGTTGGATGAATTGGACTAGTATTAAGAGTTGATTTACATATTTTATAAATGAATTGAATACCCGTCTTAATATTTTCTCTCTTCTCCTAGAATGTCGTTACTTAGGTTGTATAAAATCGCTGTTAAGGTTAATCTCTATTTGAATTTTCTTTTCGGAGTGATTGGTTGGAAGGATTATGGGAGGTATTATGTGGGTGGCGAATTCCAGATATTGTGCGAATACATTTTCTGTCGGTAATTTCTTCGGAGCGGAATTACTGCAATTAGAAAGGAAAGTCTGTAATAAAAAATTGGCCAGCATTTCAATTTAACTGCACATAAAACAGTGGGATAAGTTTAACATTCACACAATTCAACACAATTGGATACCAACACTTTTGAGGTTATGACAAAATAATGCAAAAATCATGATGCCTATTTGTTTTGCAATAAAAATGTTACACATTGAATAGCCAGCTTCCCTCCAACTTATACATGAGTTACAAAAATTTTGGAGTTTTTGTACTTGTCTTTGAATGATCTTATATTCAAATAAATTAGAAAGAATATTATATTCCATGAGGAGTCTGGATTCAAGGATATTCACGTGCAAGCGAGATAAATTCTTACAAGCATCGAAAAATCCATTTCCGGGCGTGTGATGAACCATACTTTTCATTATACTTATCTGAGCACAACGCAAAAAAGGACGAGAAGTAGATTTAGAGCATTTTATTTTCAAAGAAATCATAATAGAGTTCATATAATACCCTCCTTAGTGTGCGTCATCGATTGTTGATGTCCTTCTAACATATTACAAAAAAAGGCAAGTCAATCATCAATCCTAAACAAAATATTACAATGATGAACCGTTTAAATATATTACAAACGTAAACCCCAGTCTTTGACTCGGAAAACTTAATTAGTTGATGTTCTAGAATGCGCGAAAGTGCGACCTATCAATCAGGAGGAATTAAAATAGGATGCAGACGTACCTTTGGTATTGGCAATGTGTCCTACGTCTTTTTCTACTGTTCAATGACACTTCCCGTCAGGTCTGTGCTTTGTTGTTCACGGTCAATTATCATTTACGAAAAGTGTATATTAAGCTTACTGTTATACTCATTTGAATAATACGAAAATATGCCTTAATACACGGAAAAACATCAGCATTTTGAAAGTTTTCAAGTATTTTCAGTTATAAAAAACTGGTTATCGTTAATTTCATAGCCTTTTCGAATTTGGCTGAATACGATCCTGATGATTTTATTTATCAAATTTAAGGTTGGCTATATGTCAAAATAGCGAATGAAATAAACGATATACCTACCCAAAACCCGGATATACGTCACAAACGATGACGCACACCAAGAAGGCTATTGAATGTACTAAACATCGAAATGGTATAGTTAAAATCATACCCTTCTTGGTGTGCGTCATCGATTGTGACGTATATCCGGGTTTTCGGCATGTCGTTTATTTTATTTGCTATTTTGACATATAGCTAACCTTAAATTTGATAAATAAGATCATCAGGATTATATTTACCAAATCCGAAAAGGCTATGGAATTAATAATTGCCAGCTTCTTTTCCTAACTGAAAATACTTGAGAACTTTTAAAATACTAAAGTTTTTCCGTGTATTTATGCAGATTTTTGTATAATTCATATGAATAAAACAATAAGATTAATATTCACTTTTCATAAATAATAATTGACCGTAAACAACAAAGTATAGACCTGTCAAGAACTGTCAGTGTGACAGTAGAAAAAGAGGTAAGACTTATCGCCGCTAAGGAAGTAACGCCTTCAGAGTATTTTAAACTCTCGATTGATAGGTTGAGCTTGAGCGTAATCTAAACATCAACCAATCAAATTTTTGTATGTCAAAGATTAGGGTTAACGTTTGTTATACATTTAAACGGTTTATTATTGTGATATTTTGATTAGGATTAATCACAGACCTGCTTTTTTTTCCATTTCTTCCTACGTAATGTGTTAGAAAGACATTAACAATCGATGACGCACACCAAGAAGGATATTATTTCAACCATACCTACCAAACATGATCAACATTTCAATAGCAACGATATATTCATTATTAGCATTGTCTTATTTGCGGTCAGGAAGGTAAGGATATACGGAATGCGAGAGTTGAACATGAACACAATTCAATTGTAGTGTTGAAAAAAGAGAACCAGGATCTGGAGAATGAGAATAATGATGATAAAAAAGGAACGGTGTAGAGAATATTATATTCAGAATGGTTGGAGAATTTAAAGCCACATACCACAAAATAACGAACAAGTTTAATATCAATACCTACACATTCAATAATTATGGTAGATATCTTCAGACTTCATGAACCGATTGGTAATTTACCTATCTAAAACAATCCTCCAATTAAATATCCTTAAAAGTTAAGTTTCGAGCAAGTAACTTGAAGTATGACTGTAACGTATCCAATCCATAATGCTTCCAAATTGCAGTAAAACTTTTTAATAGAAAATCTCAAAGCCACATGCTGACATAGTTTTCGAGTACCTACTTAGGTCCTGAGTTATCGACCAAATAATTTGGAAAGAATCAATCATGAAATGATAAAGTGTGCAGGATGATAAAAAATAATGTTTTCGTTATTCTGTGGACATATATCCCAAAAAAACACTACCAAAAATAACATATTTTTGGAGACCTGAAATAACAAGATAATATATCTCTCAAAGGGTATTTACGTCTTCATCAAGTCTGTCTGAACATCTACTTGATAACGACAGCTATGAAACATCTTTGCTGGTTGAATAAAAAAGGATGGTATAACTCCCATTAAAATAAACTGAAGTTCAGTGTGCTATAGAGTCGCAAATATGCGTGGCAAAAATAAAAACTTGTGAAAGTTACTGCATTGAGTTATTTTATATACAATTTTCATACATTCACCCATTCTTTTTTTGCAACCCATATGAGACGCTCTTTTCGAAAAAATCAAAGCCATTTCTTCTCACATTGCGTTTCGTCGCTCTTCTCCCACCAACCGATCGTCAAACAATGTTATTCCTTGTTTTTCAGCAAAATGATTATTGATAATGTTTTCTGCAAGAAGCCAACAGAGGCTTATTCCATATTCCTATCTCATTCACTAGGCACTTTCCGCAAACCGGAATATCTTTTTTTTTCTTCGTGATACATTGCGAAGCTTTTGTGATAGATATGACATGTGAATGATGTTTCGCGAATTTCAATCTATACACCCCCACTTAACCCTTTCACTGCTGAATTCTTAAAAATAAGTCGTGCCACCAGTTATTTAGCACTTGCGAGTAAATCCGTCTGGAGCAGCACGTGCACGAAAAACCATATTTTCAAACACGGTAATTCGTCACCAAACTGCTCCAAACGTATATATCCGCGAACGCTATAAAAACTTAGAAATCGAAATATAACATTTATCCTACTTATAACATGTAAATATAAAAGCATTTATCAGAAAACTAAAAGATTTTTACAGTGTGGTACCGCTTGAAGCAGGGTACTATGCATAATGGAACATAACACCTAAGTCTGGTGACGGGTCCCCAGTGCTCAAGACGTGTGAAATGAGGTCACGTGATTTGATCTTTATTGGCCGAATCGTTGTCTGATATTTGTTGTAAGCGTCATACGATAGCGGAATTAATCGATTTCAGCACATAACATAAAAATAAATGCTTGCGTATATAAACGTCTCGCGCACTGAGGGCTCGAAAAAAATTTGCGAATATATCAGGCTTGAGCAGCGAAAGGGTTAATTCTGACGGCGTCACTTATGAAAAAATTGGAAAACACGTCAAAAACATATAAAGGAAGACGTCTCCTTACTCATAATATGTAGAAGTTATAATTTAAATGAAAATTGACAATGAAGGGAAGCGATGATAAAAGCACTCAGGTACTGTTTTCTTTGTAATTTGATCGTTCATTTTCCAATAATTTGGTTTGTTTGTATTTCCATAACAGAAAGAAGATAGGATTCTACCTGCTTAGGGGAAGCTCTAGTATCATCTTACTTTTAAGCATTCTTTTAAACTTTGGAATATTTTATTTCCAGAACCACAAAAATATCACCGTGAATAAAGCTTTATTAAGAACTAATATCAATAAGTTTAGTTTTAAGTACTGTGTGCCAGTAAAAATGAATGAGAGTAGGTATGGGAAGAAATAAGAGAGTGTGAGAAGTTTGAATAGTTTCGATAAAGAATAAAACTGCAAGTTTTGTTGAATGTTTTTTTGAATTTGAATGTGGTTGTTTTATTTCTGTGATTTATCTAGACAGTACAGACATTCGTTATTGCTAGCTTTCATGTCTTTGAAGGTCAAAGGACAGAGTTGGTTTAACCTTCGTCGTACTGAGTATGATACAAACTTAACCCAGACTCATAATTTTTAGGCTACTTTTGTGAAAATAGAATATTCTGTTTCGTCCATTTAAGTTTTTCTCCTTTAAAATTTGCTTAATGTATTTCTTTGAGATGTGACAAAATTGGCCACATAATTTCCATTAAAAAAAACATCGACTTGGGGTACGTTTGTACCCCACTCAGGCCATGGTCCAAAACTAACTAACCGTAACCACGGTTAACCGCTTCGGTTGAGAGATAAAATTGAAAAATCTAGTTGTATTTGGGACACAAAACCGGTAAAAATACGAAACGGAAATATAACCTTAAATAGATTCCCCAAAACGACACCGAGACAAACTTCTTCTTCTTCTTTTTTGTTTCTATGGGCTCAACTCTATCGAGTTATCTTCCCAGTACTATTTTTTATAGTTTTAAATAACTAGGAAGAAGCTGCACATTGGTGCATTTGCCTCTGAGACACCACTTCTTCCTGTATCTAAAACAAAACTATATAGTTCTGTTACTGTTTTTAAAAAATTTACACAAAAGCGAAGTACCTACTACGCACTGAAGGTTCTCTAAGCATGTCCTCTACACCTAAAAAAAACAATCAGACTGCTTTCGTGTTTGACTTTTATTCGTATTATGATTCGTTCATATGTTTTATTTTTCTCTTCGATGGTGGAATAATCTGGAATAATCAGCTAACAAAAATAATAAACAATAATAATGCATCACGCGTGACAGCGATGCCAGTCGAAACCAGAGGTAACCGGGCTCCTAAGGCTGGTTACTAGTTTGACAGTTCACTAACAATATTTCAGGAAACCGTGTTCCAGAAATAACCAGATTTTCAGCAATCACTATTTTTTGGTTACTTTCGAGACGGTAAACCGCAAACCAGTTACTTTCGGACCATATCCTTAGTATTTCATGCGACATTTCAATACTGATTTTTTTTCAACTCGGTTCGACGAAGGTTGGAATAATTGAGCCCACGGCTTAATTTCTTGAGAAAAAAATTGAAATATATAAATATATTTTTGAAGTATTATTACAGTTTCCTGTATCTGATATTGTCGTATTTGATAAAGCGCGTTACCAATAGATATCGCAGAATA
Source organism: Galerucella calmariensis (assembly GCA_910591675.1). Lineage (NCBI taxonomy): Eukaryota > Metazoa > Arthropoda > Insecta > Coleoptera > Chrysomelidae > Galerucella > Galerucella calmariensis. Next base: position 21,602 of record CAJUYG010001414.1, read on the forward strand.
ATAATTATTCCTACGCTTCATAGGTTTCAAAAAATATTTTTTAGAGACATTGACCGTTCAACTAAGAAGAAACAACCACTTCCCGACGGATATTGGATTACACATCATAGTCAAAACAGGGTTTACATATCTACAAGAAGCCCAAGAAGCTGAGATCCAATTGACAATAGGACCAGAATCCGTTTAAAAAAGCCTAGCTACTTGGGGAAATTGATACTAACTACGATTGTTGATATGGTATTAACAAAAAGTTAGTTCTTTGCATTAATTGACATTTTTCCAATAATGAGTTCACTGATATTCATTCCTCTACTTCCAAATACCGCATTTAAATCTTGCAGTTCGCCCACGGCATTGGCTACCCTTGAATGAATTTATGTGGTCCATTGTTGCCATGCTGTTCAAATAATTCAAGTGGATATTTGGAAGTTTATTTTTGTCACTTTTCGGTAGACATTTTCCAGAATTAACAGTACAACTCTTGCTTGCACGACAAGACGTGTTAAGTTGAAATAAACAAGTATAATATAAACGTCAATATCAATGTTACCAAATCCCATAATAAAAATGGCAGTATGGAATGAATATTACTATACTCCATAATGTTTCAATTTATTTTGTATTCGATTCATTATGGACTCGAAAGAAATTTATATTTGAGAGATTTTCGGGACGAGTATCCAAAAAATCCTTCCTCAAAAGTTTTCCAGAAGTGCTTAATTTAATAACTTGCTTCTTACAGTTACTCCAAAGAGAGCGCTAATTAGCAATTTGTTTCGGTACTTTCGTACAACTAACAATTTCCAGGAGAAAAATATTTTAAAGGATATGAAATATTTATAAAGTTTAACTTAACATGCAAAAGTGGAAAAGTTTTCCAGAGTTAAAAGGAACTCGTGAGCAGCATTAGTTTTTTTATCTCCTTTCACATTAAAGTGGTGGGAAAAAAACCTTTCCAAGCTTCAATATGCTTTCCCATATTATACTGAGAGTTGATAAAGGAAGAAACCTTTTATATTAGGATTTTGAGAAATTTTGGGATACCTGAAAATGAAAAAACACTATAAAATATGTGTAGTTCTAAGATGAATATAATCGACGACGTAGTTTTTTTGTAACAGTCTTCCCATTATAGTGTATGCCATTTTAATACAGGGGACCTATTCTCAGCATATGCAAATTTGCATTCGCATATAACAATTTACGAATGGCTACATGCGCATTCGTAATGAATATTGTATTCTTTCCTATTCGCATACGTGGTTCGCAAGTGTTTACGAACGGTTAGCTAAACACACTCGCATAAACATGGCAATTCAGCAATTTAGCACATGCTGTGGCTCAGCTGATGTTTATCAAATCCCCTGACGTACAATATTTAAAATTCTCGGATTCTACCCAATTCTACCCTCGTTTTATTGTTTACTGCTAGAAGTGTTCTGGGGTTCCAGGGGAAATTATTTGAACTCAGATCTGATTTTTGTTAATTCTAGCATACAAGAATAATGGATATTAATAAAGATAAATATAAAGGCATCTTGCAAGCTGCTATAGGTATTTTGAGATTTTGCCGTCTTTCATAAATTCGGGGTGCTCTCTCTTCAGCATCTTCTGATGCTTGGATTGAAAGCAAGTGAACTGACTGTGCAGCCATTTATTCAATTACGGAAAGTTTTACAAAACTAACTCGAACCCGAAATCACGAATAAATTGTAATACACCCATTGACATATATGTCAATGAATACACCATACACTTTAAAACATATACAAAAGCGAGGTTATGTATGGCAAATATGCATTCGTATATGTGATTCACTTAAAATATCCCGCTCGCTGCAATTTCGAATGATACATACGCATGCGAACCAATTGCGAATGTTCAAAAATAGGAACCTTCGCATTTATAAACATTATGTATGCGTATCTCAACATTCAGCAGCTGAGAATAGGTCCCCTGTATTTGAAATACGATGACACAATACAATAAGTTTGGTAGTAACAAACTTGTTTCCCAAATTTCTGTGTATTCATTGGACAATAATTGATAAGAAATAATGGGTATTTTAGAAAGGGTCAGGGGCACGAGAAATTCAAAAATATATGATTTTGCTTCCCATTCTAATACTCAACTGCCCATTCTAGGCGGTAACTTAATTATCACCATTCTCTTGAGCTGGCGGTTTTATATAATCTTGTGAAGTTTGGTTTATCAGTTCAACAGAATATATTATTTATATTTTATATTCAAGGTTATCATGAGAAATTGAAGAGTACCAGTAAATTAACTTTTGAGTTCAAAAAATTGGAAAAAAGGAAAATGAGAAGAATTATTCCGTTTACACACTACAATAATAATAATTCCATCTTACTGAAATTATATGAAGACTTCCAATAAGAAAAGCTATTTCAATGAAGAAGTTGATAGGATGGGGCATATAGATATGATAGATTAAACATTTTTGTACCACAGAATAAAAGTGTCTCAAGTCAAATTTTGGAAATTGTACAGGAGACCCATTCAAAGTTTTTTTGAACAAGTATATTCTGCTATCTACGTCAGTTTTGACTCATTTCATTAAATATTTTCTTGCTTCCATTATTTGATTTCTTTTAACACGGTTATATAGTTTATAGTGAACAAAAATTGGAAATATCAAGGAAAAAATTAAAAAGGACTTGGCACACTTATGTATTCACCAACAATTTCATCAACAGGACTTGGTGTAACTAGGTTCAAAATTGTTGGAACCTGAGTTCGATACAATTTGATGGGTTATATATTTAAATAATTTGTGAATGAAACTATTCGATTGCAATTCCGTCAAATTAGGGATAACACCCAGTGTAATGTGATCTTGTAATGAAGTGGAAATTTTCCTAAATGCTTCTGCCCAAATGAGGAGTGGCAAGTGCCATTATGTTTCATGCTCCATTTTCCACCATATTCAACATATTAGTAAGTTTTTCCTCTTCATAATCTAGTTTACAGACATTTTAGAGGTGACAGTTGAAAATAATTTTAAATAAATAATTATAAATAATAATAATAAATAATAAATAAATAATTTTAACATTCACCAGAGAGTGGGAATAAATTCGAAAAAATTTATTAGATCTTGGAAAACTTGTTACCAGGCAATAGATACGGAAAACTCGAGTGGCTAATCCAAAAATATACCAAATTGGTGTTTGATAATCAACAGTTTCAAAGATACAATAATATTGGAACCAGTACCAGTATACCATTTAGAATCATAATTGCAAAAAATTGTGGAAATTCATGAATATATTCAGTTTGATTATTGTTAATTTGTTTGTTGACTTTCAAAAAATGTATTTATCCATAAATGAAAAAATAGATGTTATTATCTTAATTGGATTGTGGTGATAAGAGGAGTCAAAAAGTGGTATGTGCATTTGCCGTTTGACTGACTGTGGAAATCAGGAACTGACTAAATGAGAATGGAGGATTGCACAAGATCACCTCCATACAAAGAGTTGACTGAACTAGGTAAACAAGGGAATACCAATCAGGCTTTTGAAACTATTGAAAGGACATTTTAATACAGGTACCGACCTGGTCTGAGGCCTAAGTTAACATCTGCCTGAGTGCAAAACTGTGGACTATATGATGAAACAGCTAATCACATACTTTGCATCGGTGAGAACTTACTCACTCAGAAAAAAACCGAAATGAAATAATACAGCCCTGACAACTACTTAAAATAGTCAAACTACGGGCCTATGTACAGAGCATTTCAATAAAAACTATCCACTCCACACAACTCAGGAGGCGTCACTTTCATGAAAAAATGCAAAACCAGTTAAAAATCATAACTCCAACCCCCTCCCACCCTATGGTCACCCTGGCAAACTTTTTAAATGGAACACCCTATATATTATTGCATTGTTTGATTCCCCTCTACAAGGGGATTACAGTGTCAAATAGGTAGCTTGGTTGACATAAAAATGAACTCTCTGCAGGATAAAATTTCAATTGTGGGAGTATACTAGGAAGGAACTAAATCAGCAAGAGTCACAGCATCAACAAAAGTTGGGACAATCAAATATACTCCCGAGAATCTGCAACCAGGTAATACCGAACGAGTGTCAAAGCCAGAGTGAAACTTAGTCCAGTAAATGAAGGAGGAAAAAAAGGCCAAGTTAACATTAATGACGCCCTGTTTTCATCTTCCGCCTGGAAGTTTCATTTGGTACCTCATTCTCATTAGACATGAGACAAAGTTCTGCATGAAAACGCGTGCGAGGGCGGAGAAAATGGCCCCAAAAGACCAGGGGAATAGGTTTTCAGCCAATATCTCCTAAAATATGGCAGTTGGAGATTTTCGGTCCAGATAAAAATTGAAGATCAGTTAATTTTCTACAAAAATGGTCTCCATGATTTTTTTCGCAACATTAATATTTTCTGCAAAAAATCGGGTTGAAAAACCGGAAATTTTGAGACTTGTGAAATATGCAAGTTTTGTACAAAATTTGAGCTGGGGGTGTTAGAAATCCATTATTTTCAATGTTTTGGATTGTGGAAACCAACTGTAGATGGCGCCACCACATTTTACAGATTGGGAAAATCCTTGGTGCCATAAATGAGAAACCCTGTAACCAGACACTTTTGATGGACATTTATGTTTCCGAGGGTCTTGTTTTCCTCTCAGATGAGGCCTCATTATATACTTATTAGGAAAACGGGCTAGAAGATTAATTCTAGCGAGATGGACCTCACCAGTGGACCTGAATCTAGCAACAATCAGGTTTGCACATGTGGCAAAATACTGAAGTTCATTAGGTTTTTGGCAAGGAAAACTGAAAATGCCTCAAGAGTGAAGAATATTTACCCATAATACTCAGCAACAATTTCTTGCAGATTCTCCGCAAATTTTTGCAAATTTTT
>CAJUYG010001414.1:50780-71726 GCA_910591675.1 Galerucella calmariensis
TGTATTTATGATACTAAGATTATTACCTACTCATAGTGTGTGATTTTCAATGTTCTTTCTAAATACATTTATTTTAAAAGTTGAGCGCCAGTTACCCATAAAGATTTTAAAATTTATCTATTTTCATTTTATTTTTTTATAAGACTTCCTTCCTTGGTTCAAGTATTGGTCCATTTTATAATTTTTGTCTGTACTCGGAGCATACGTGCCTCTTTCAACGACCTTTCAACGGATCAGACTGTGCTGTGTTTTTGAGGTGAAACGTAGTCAGAAAAATAAGTTATTTGTTTGATTCGAATTATTTCAATGATAATGCAAAATGATCAATTCTTGGAAATAAAAGAATGTGCAGCACATATACAATAATAATAAATAACATGTGATGGGAATTAAACTATGCTACGATGGGATGAGGATGAAATAAATTTTATGAAGGTAAGTGCCTATAAACAATGTGAAATAACCTAAAAAATATGTAAGTAATTATAAATTATGTTTTTGTTTGATTTTGATACAACAACTTGGTTGTGTTATTAATGTGAAGTTTCATATATTTTTGGATATTTACGGTTTAAAAATAGTTAACATAATAGGTACACTTGAGTCTATTGGATTAATACCTTGTATACTATGGAGTAGGTACTATCTTCTAAAGTGTTACAAGGAAACTTCGGATACATTTTATTATTCCTCCCACGGAATTGGGGGTTTTCCAAATGTGCATGGAAATATATTGCCCACTTCAGCAGCAGGAACTTCTTTTTCACCTTCGCCGACCCTCAATAAAGTGGCTCGGTGATAGAATAGGTACAATGATTGAAAATAAGTAAGTATTCAATACATTAGACTACTTGTCAACTATTCAACTTTTGACTTTTCAGATTTCCTTTTCCGTCAAAAATTTGATTTTGATTTTAGTTTTTTGGGCATTTTGTAGCACTTATTTCATTTATTCACTCGCGCACTTCTTATGTCTTTGCTCCAAAAAATATTTAATTTTTACCCGCTCTAAAGCTGTCTCTATTTCAAATTTACCGTTCACAGTATTATTAGTGTGTTTTAACACTCACAACATTTGGTTATAAATATAACCTAATTGGCCTTCTTTTTAACAATATTGAATATGGTCTATCACTTATTAGTTTATACTTCTTTATTTGCAACTAAATGTTGTTTATACTTTTGTTGAACAATAATTATTATTTTATATTAAAATTTTCACATCTTGCACAATTTTACATTCCATGACATTTTATTTTCGAATTCTTTTTTTATTGTAAATAATGTTGATTTTAAAAATTTCTTCTTGATGACTTTCTTTTCTTTTATTATGATATATTATGGATTTCAGTGACTTATGTATTACTTGCATTGATTGGAATTGAAGATGTGACGATTTAAAAACAATTTGAAAAAATTATGATGAAGTATAAATTACAAAATCGAAGGTGAACAATTTTGATACATCCTGTATGTATATTTGGCATGAATTAGATGTTGACATTCAATATCCCAAAGGTTGTTCCAAAATAAATGATATTTAAAGTATTATTACAAGAGAAGCAATGAGAACATGCCCAACGGCAGCCATGGAAGTGATTTTCAACTTCACCCCTCTACATATAGTGGTGGAAAGCGTTGCAGAAAGAACAAGATACAGACTAAGTAGAGAGAGAAAAAAAAAACCACCTCCTCATTTCTTAGGAATCAGACAACCTGGGACATGCTACAAGACGGTATGATGAAAAAGTATAACTTTTCAAAGAAATTTGTTACGGAATTGAGCAACAAGAAGAAATGGGATCCAAATACCATTACCAGACTTGAAAAGATTGCCATTCAATGGTACACAGACGGCTCAAAAGCAATAGAAAGAACTGTGATAGGAGTGTTCGGGACAGGAACCAAACACTCTGAAAGCTTGAGAAAAATCCCAAGTACCTCTCAAGCGGAAATCCACGCCATAAGAAAGTGCGCCCAGTTCAATATTGACAAAGGATACAGAAAACAGAGAATTATTATAATGTCAGATAGTCAAGCAGCCATTAAAGCACTAAGCTCTGGTGTGATCAGATCCAAAATGGTGTGGGAATGCCTAGACAAACTTAACTACCTACTCAAAAAATATCATCTGAAAATTTACGGCATTTGTTCTACTGGATTTTGAGTAGGAAAATCTTGGAAAATGGAAAATTTCCCACGGCTTTCAACAAAACTTTCAAACTGTCAAATATTTATTCATGTGTTGTATAATCTAAAGAAACAAATGCCGTACAGTTTCAAATCACCTTTTTGGAGGGTAGAAAATAAGAGTTCCCGAAAATTTTCCTAGATTTTCCGAACGATTATTTTTGAACGTCATGAGTCTGAACCGATCTCCTATGATTCTACTATATCAAATGTAATAAACGGCGTACAGTTTCATATCTCGATTTCAGGGGGTAGAAATGAGAGTGTACAAACATTTTCCTAGATTTTTCTCACATTTATTTTTGAACGGTATAGAGTCTCGACCGATCTCCTATGGTTCTACTATCAAATGTAACAAACGGCGTACAGTTTCATCACATTTTTAGAGGGTGGAAAATAAAATTTCCCCCCTGCGCTTTTCTGCACAAGAGAAAATGTACGTCATAGTGCTGGAACTGATGGTGGCACGATAAACTTTCGTTCTGAATGGGTTTGCTGCTGTTTCAAATCGCGACACTTTTTCGCCCATGGGCTCATAGTCTATTACGGTTGATTATTATTTATAAAAAGTGAATATTAATCTTATTGTTCCATTTAGTTATCAATAGCCCAAATACCATTTCCAATGGTGTAGGGTGAAACATTTCATTACATATTCTCAACATTATTCCGTGGTAATGTCTTCATGAACAGACTGGGCCCATTTTTCCTTATTTCTTGTTATTATTTGTGCCTCACTCCAAGTTACATCCTTTTCTGAAAACATTTTCCAACTCTGCTGTCCCATGTTTCTCTCGGTCTACCGCGTTTCCTCTTATTCATATTTCTTGCCTTCCATACTTGCTTAACTTGTCTGTAATTTGACATCCTTTGTAGGTGTCTCTACCATCCCAATTGTCTTTCAATATATTCAAGTACGATTTTATTTCTAGAGCCTTCCTTAGTGTTGTATCTCTCACTTAATTTTTCTGACTCCCTTAACTCTTAACTCAGATATGTCATATCTACTGATTGTATTTTGCTTTTCTGTCTGCTGTCAGTGTCCACGATTCACAACAAACCGTTAGATTTGGTCTATATGTGGTCTTGAATACATTCAATTTTGTCTTCCTTGATATCTCTATTTTGTTTATAAAAAACCTGTTCCATTGCGTAGTACAATTCCAATTTTGTTTGTACTCTATCATTCATTTGTTTCTCCTGTGTCCCGTTCTCTTGTTTTTCTACACCTAGATGTTTGAAGTAGAGTAGAGTAGAGAGTAGGACTGCGTCAATTCTTCTTTTGATGTGAAAGCTTCTTAGATGCTATTTTGATGTATAATGGAATTGGTGTTTTTACTGTATATATTTCAATACTCTCCATTTTATATTATATTCCTTTTTCTGCTAGTATTTTCCATACTATATTTTTTGATACTCGATCAAAGGCCTTTCCCATGTCAATGAGACCTTAATATACCCCCTTGTCCTGCTCTATTGTTTCCTCCATGATCTGCTTCAATGTAAATATGTGATCCTGAATACTCTTTTTCCTTCTCAATTCACTTTGGCAATCTTTTAGTCCATTTTCTGTTACTAATTCAATTTTTTGTCCAATATTTGTTCGTAAATTTTCATAGAAACATTCAGTGAATAAATTGAATCCTCTGTAGTTATTGCAATCATATTTTATGGTTTTGAATGAAACTAACTGTTTCTGATTGACTCCACAATATATTTGTAAAAATTTGTAAATTGCAAGTAAATTGACAATTGTTTCGATATAAATATCATCGTCAGAATGACAGAAGTTACTTTTGACATGATCTATACTTGATATATATTTGGCTAGTCCAAATAGTGCCCTATCTAGTGATTGACTTAATATATATGAATAGAAAAAAGAAGAAGATTTTACAAATAGTAGCTTTGATATTATTAGCCCTATGGGGATATTCTGGATATCTTTGTCCCATTTAAGATCAGTATAACTGTGCAATGATATAGGAAACCAGGAAAACTATATCTGCTGATCTTTACAATTATTACTTAAGAAGACAGTTTAATAATGGAGAACTTCCTAGATTCAGCTGTTCATTGAGGACTTCATATTGTGGGTCTGTTAAGTGTCTTCTAATTTCTAATTCTTCGAGGAAGTCCAGTTCTTGCTTCTTATCACAAACATGTAGTATTTCTGGTTCTGTGTTAGGTGTTACTGAATGTTTAGTGTCAAGTAGGTGTTTTGCATAATGTGATTTATCTGGTTGTTTTAATCTGTATGCTCGTAAGTGTTCATTGTACCTAATTTCAAAATTACGACTGGTTTGACCAAGATAGACAGCATTACAATCCGGACATTTAAGTTTGTATATCCCAGATTTTTTTAATGGGGTTATTTTTGTTTTTACATTTAGCAAATTTCTACCTACATTGTTTTCTGTTTTAAAAGAAATTGTTGTATTTGTTGCTGAAGATATTATCTTTGAAATATTATTGGAAATATTACCAGCATAAGTGATGGTTTTGTAATTTGTTACTTCTTTAGTTTGTTTAGGAAATATTAGTTGTAACGCCATCTTTTTCTCTTTTTTATTGAGTAATTTATTTATTAAATGTAAAGGATAACCATTGGATGTGGCTATTTGTTTAATTGTATTAATTTCTCTATCAAAATTGAATTTGTTCATAGGAACCGAAAATGCTCTATGAATCATCGAATTGTATGCTGCTAGTTTATGTGACATGGGGTGGTTGGAATCATATGGTATAGTCACATCAGTATGTGTTGGTTTTCGGTAAATTGAAAAGTCCAGTACATTATTGACTTTTTGAATTTTTAAATCAAGAAAATTAATTGAGTTATTTTCTTCAACTTCTAGTGTGAATTTAATATTTGGGTGTAAATTATTAATATAATTGAAAAACATATTTAATTGTCGTTCACTACCTACAAAACACGCTAATATGTCATCTACATACCTATACCAAAATAAAATATTTTTTGAAATATTACATTCAAAGATCTTTCTTTCCAAACTGAAAACAATGTAGGTAGAAATTTGCTAAATGTAAAAACAAAAATAACCCCATTAAAAAAATCTGGGATATACAAACTTAAATGTCCGGATTGTAATGCTGTCTATCTTGGTCAAACCAGTCGTAATTTTGAAATTAGGTACAATGAACAATTACGAGCATACAGATTAAAACAACCAGATAAATCACATTATGCAAAACACCTACTTGACACTAAACATTCAGTAACACCTAACACAGAACCAGAAATACTACATGTTTGTGATAAGAAGCAAGAACTGGACTTCCTCGAAGAATTAGAAATTAGAAGACACTTAACAGACCCACAATATGAAGTCCTCAATGAACAGCTGAATCTAGGAAGTTCTCCATTATTAAACTGTCTTCTTAAGTAATAATTGTAAAGATCAGCAGATATAGTTTTCCTGGTTTCCTATATCATTGCACAGTTATACTGATCTTAAATGGGACAAAGATATCCAGAATATCCCCATAGGGCTAATAATATCAAAGCTACTATTTGTAAAATCTTCTTCTTTTTTCTATTCATATATATTAAGTCAATCACTAGATAGGGCACTATTTGGACTAGCCAAATATATATCAAGTATAGATCATGTCAAAAGTAACTTCTGTCATTCTGACGATGATATTTATATCGAAACAATTGTCAATTTACTTGCAATTTACAAATTTTTACAAATATATTGTGGAGTCAATCAGAAACAGTTAGTTTCATTCAAAACCATATGATGAGTAGATTCCACGAAGTGAGGGTTTATACAGTTAACGCAATCATATTTATCTCCCTTTTTATGTATTGGTGTTATTGAAGCTGTTTTCCATCCATGCAGTACTCGTTCTTCGTACCAAACTTTATTATATAACTTAACAAGTATTTCTGTTCCTTCTTGTCCGATATATTTAATCATCTCATACGTTACTTTGTCACTTCCTGTTGCTTCCTTATTCTTAAGCCGTTTTATAACCTCTTTTACATCATCTGCTGTTATATACTGTACATTTTTATTTTCTTCAACTTGGATATGTGTGTGTTCGTTCATTACTTCCTCCTCTTCATAGTCTTCGCCTACTCCAAGTAATTCTTGGAAGTATTCCTTCCACCTTTCCATTATTTGGGTATCTTCCTTTATCATTTCTCCATTTTTGTTTTTCATCCTTGCTACTACCTCTGTTTTCCCTTTCCTCAATGTCTTGCAAAATAATTTTCGGTTAGCTTCTCTTTTTGTCTCCATTCTCTCCAGTTGACTAATTGTTCTAATTTCCTATTTATAATACATCCAATTCCACCCGCTGCTCTAGCCGTTTCTGGCACTCCACTATATATAAGTATGTTTTCATTGTCCATTCTCATCATACCTTGCTCCTTTTTTTTTTGTTTCTTGAATTTGTAGTAAGTCTAATCCTGCAACTTCACACTCTTTTTCCAACTCTATTTCTTCACCTGATATGCTTCTTGTGTTCTAGGTACCAATCCTAATTATTTCGTGTTTTTTCATTTTTCTCAATCTTTTCGGTTTTTTCGCTAATTTCGTTACTGACATCTCTGATCTTGTTATCACTCATGTGTTTACTTTTACTGATCATCATCAACTTTGCTCTTCATCTGGTATTTTCATGTTCCATGTTCCTCCTCTCCTCCTCCTTTCATTGCGGTTCTCTTGATGTCTCTGTAAGTTCTCTTTCCTCTATTAGTTTCCAGCTTTGCGATGTTGATCCAATGTTTGCTTGTTGTAATCCCATTTCCATTCTCTGTCATCTGTTCTCAATTTGTTGTAGCCAATTTCAACCGTTCTTTCTTTCTCTCTTTCCTGTTTTGTCATCTCTTTGATTTTATATCCCTTTTCGCGCTGTGCTTTTGTTAAATCCTCATTCATGTATATTTTCTCTATTGCATTGATTCTCAGCTTATGTTTATTTTTCAAAACTTATATATCTCCCTCCCCGGTTTTCAGGTACTACAAAAGGCATGCTTTATCTCCTATTTTCCTCGCAGATTTCACTAAACTTGTGCTTGCACCCCCGATTTTTTTCTGTATAATATTTCGCATCACATTTTCAAGATCTTCCGTATGGGTTAATTTCATATCCTCTTATAATTTGGATGAATACGATCCTGATAATTTCATTTATCAAATTCCAGATTAGCTGTATGACAACATAGCAAATAAAATGAACGTCATGCCAAAGACCACAAAAACACAATAATTTCATAGTTGAATTTATTCCAACCGTGTTAAGATAATTTGAGACCATATTATAATTCCACACTATTTGTCCAGTGATTCCAACGCGGGAGTAACGGCGAGTTTGAGGTGGGTCTGGTTGGAAAAAAAAACTATTTGTCCACCTGTTAGCTTTTTTCCGTGAAATTATTTTCGAATTTTGGTGGTAAGGTTATTTTAACAATTGTTGTCAAGACAAAAATGATCTCATATTGATTTTTGTAATAATCAATGACATAGTAAAATTCCATATTGTTCATTTGTTGGCATTCCATTTTGTTAATCAAACCAAAATCAGAGTTACATAAATATTTCATTCCATACACACATGAGAGAAGATATTGTGAAAATTGGGTCCCCATCTTCCAACCGTCATCTGTACAACCCTGAAACACGACCATGAGGTAGGTAGTCAAGTTTATTCCTGAGTAGCCATGGCAAATAATAATATAAACTTTATTTATGACTAGCTGAGCAAATTCAAAAACTTGATAAAATTTAGCAGAAACCGCTTATTCAGATTAATTGACGATACAACGCGGGGCTCTAAGAAAATTGGAGCAAACCACAATTTAAAATAATATATAATGCACCTACATCAAAATCATTTGTACAGAAATAGTTGTAGTCTGTTTATATTCTCTTCTGGTAGCCTCAAATTATAATTGTCGTGCAACTTCTACAGAACTATATCACAAGCTTTTTACGAGGCGTTGTAACTGTTATGCTTGTGCAGTATGATTCAAAACAAGATTTTTATGATACTTACATTATCCTAACTTGAAAAATTGTGTGAAAAAACAAACTAAACTAATAAAATTGCTCTTATCTATTGAGCCGTTAATTTTTTTAGAGAGCCTATAAGACAGCTGACTGTTATATTTATAAGTGAAAATAATTTAGCAGAATATTATCGCATCAACATTGAACTTGGTCCTACCAAAGTGTAGTGTAAGCTTGCTTATAACGTCTTAAAGTGTGCGATTATTAGGTTTAAAACCGGCTGGAATGGAATTATTTACCAGTGAGCCTTTCGATAATTGTTATAGATATGTATGAAAAAGCATTTTTGTACAACTGTCATTGAAAGTGACACTTTTAATGATAGCAAACAATGTTAAAAACGATTGTTTACATAGCAGCGTGTTAAAAATACTTTTAACACTAGTGTTAAAAATATTTTTAGCACTCCATTTTCTGGACAGGAATGAAATTCAAATGACAGCGTCTTTTCTCATTTGTTAGTAATCATAACGTTGGCAACGTCTGCCATTCACAACAATCTTTTGATTATTTGAATACTAAAATGCATTTTGAATTTATTGTCATTGCAAATTCGCTCTCATCACTCATATCATAAATAACTATTTCAATTATTTACTTCAGATTCTCCTATACTTCGCTAACGAAGAAAAAAATGTATTGACCCATTATTTTTAAGTCTTCTTATCATCCTCCAAGCTTTAGTGCGGAGTCATGGGATTGTATAGTTTTCATGGTTTCTTAAAATATACATCTCTTTGACTATGTAATGAGAAATTAAAATTAAAACTAAAATAATATTGACCTATCGCTTCTCAAAACTTGTTCATTGTGCATTGTGCATTGTGCAATAATATTTTGTAGGTACTGACCAATTTAACGACTTTCGAAAATTGTAAAACTTGTGACAGTAAATCATTATTAAGAGCACCGATTAGATGAAGGTGGGAATAATTGCTCTCTCATTGAAAGTTTTGTAACTATAATGGCTATCCATTTGAAATTATAGCTTCTGCTGGTGAATAGAAATCGAATACCTCTTATATAACTGTGCTAAATTTATATTGAATGGAAACTTGAACGATGATTGGAGTTTGCGATCTCCAAATTAAATTTGATCAACTGGAAGGTAGAAGGTTTGTTATGACGATAATCGGGTTATATCTGGGAGAGTCGAATACAATACCGGAACAAATTCAGATAATCTCATTTTTGGGGCATCAATTTCGAAACAGTGAAAGAGGGATGAAAAAAGGCGATGAATGAGAGGGATTTTGTACCAAATAAAATAAGACAATGGCAATGTGTGAAGCTTATAGTCTATACATATAGGTAGTTTATGAATTCTGGAATTAACTGAAAAACTTTAAACTGTAAATAATTTGAATGTGTGAATTAGGAAATACAATTCCCCATGACTCCATCATGTGAATTATACAGGGTGTCCAGAAAACGTTGATTAATTGTACCACATACTCTGAGGTCAAAAATAGGTTGACTGAATCCCACTTGGCGTGTTTGTTTATGAATAATTATAAATATACAGTACAGTTTAATAATTGATTATTTTGAAATTAACATTCAAAAGGATATCCAAACTGTAGTAGTGTCCCAATACTGCATCTTTTGCCAACGATCAACTTTTGCATCACCATGTATTCCAGTATATTGGTGTAATCTTGGCATTGTGAGTTTTACGAGTCTACAAATAATATAACCTTCGCAAAGTTCAAATGGTTCTCCCTCTTCGAAAAGACGATTTCGACCGCCGAATAAGATCTTGAGCAATAATGTATTATTATCACTAGTTTATGGCAAATATAGTTTGTCCAGATGTGGCTACCTTTTATCTTGGTATTACCGTGAAGAACCTAAACTGTCGACACTGGGAATAAGAAGATTTAGTGAAGACTGCCCATTCCCAACAATCCAAATAGCATCACGAACGAAGGACACCGGACTTTTTAAGTGAAAGTCCGGTTCCGGTCAAGATGATTTAAATTTTGGTAACTTGTATGTCTTGTTTGACCATGGCGAACAAAAGTTCTCATTTGCAGAAATACCAGAAACTCTAAATAAGATCAATTTTGACCTTTGAAAGTATAAGTGATATTGTCACACACATCAGAAAGGAAGTATAAATAATATTCAGGGATGTGACAAAAGTTGTGAGTGAGGAGATAATATGCTTTTTTATATATTTTCGATGATCGAAAAATATATGACAATCAAATATATTTATAGAACACAGTACCTACATGTCTTTTTCACACTCGTATTTAATATATCAAACCAAAGTTAATTTCATGTTTTGTACAATAGTAGGATATTGGTCATCTGGTTCGTTTCCTTCAGCTGCGTATAAGATGTAGTTCAACATCGCTCGACTGGAGTTTGGCAGTAGGTGGGCAGACAAAATGGGAAGCCAGATATTACAAATTTTCTTATTACCAATGTCATACAAATACAAACGACCTTTCCCCTGTTTTGTATTCAACTATTTTTTCTCATATTTGAACAGAGTATTTATTTATGAATAAATAGTGAATCGTTAAAATTGAGGTTATGAAATTTAGCTTCAACAAAATATCACAAAGCAGTTCAATATTATTTTTGTCTTTTCTTAAGAATGAATTGATTCTAAACATGTACTATTCCTCACTCTAATCAAATCTAAGACAATAAATTGCCTTCTTTTCATCAGATACAGCCACACTCATGGCATTACACATTGAAAGTGTGAAGGCGGCCATTCATTTATACGGACATTGAGGAGATTTTTATCGTACACATACCAAAACTAAAGTGAACATTTTTCAAGAAATCAAGATATGCCGAGCTCCTACTCGATTTCCTTTCAAAATAACACATGTGACCTGAAGTTTGATCTATCAAAAACATGTAGTTAAGTACTGTGTTCTATGAATACATTTCATTTGTCATATATTTTTCTTCTTCTCATCCACAATTTTTGTAATTAAATATTCTAAGGCGCAACTATGCTTATTTCACATACTCTTCTTTCTTTGACGGTCCCTGAGGTGTGTGTCAATATCCTTCATTTTCTATGTAATTGACATTATTTGGGGTTTTCGGTATTTCTGCCCATGAGAACTTCTATTGGCCATGTCAAGAAGTACAAGATAGCAAAATATCATCAATTATTACCGGGCCGGATTTGCACTTAATAAGTGCGGGGTCTTTTGGTCTTAGCAGGAACGTGGTCCAACTGACTTACATACTACATGTGCATTGGTGAACGTGGTCAACTCGATAACTTGATCACGTGCCGTTGGATTATTTTTGAGCTGCCACACGAACACGTGACTAAGGACACCCTTGACTTGAAATCTTTCGACGGAATGCTCGGGCGCCAGATTTTCAACGTGGTATGCTCCATGGTCCCTTGACCCTTAGCGTCAAGAGTTCCGGATAGCCTTGGATGGAGGATACGGAAAATTCCAGGGGTCTTGTTAAATTTATTTTAGCTAACTAATCTCAGATTTATAACCCGGATGAATTAAATATGTTTTTTTTAACTGATGAGTTAATAACGGAGTGAAAAGAAGTTTTTAATTTGTTATAATAATGCTCTGTGGTCTTTTGTTGTTATAACTCTATAGGGACTGACAAACTTACGGGGAGAAGAAAGGGGCGGACTTGACAGTCTGAGCCGATCAGGTTTTATAATACGGGGTGAATCTGCCGGATAAACGAATAAGCGTAACCTCCAAGTTCGAATATCCTTTTGGATTCAACGGAAACACGGGAAGTTACTATAAATCAATGCAATTTTCAAGGAATATCAAGTAATGAAGTGAGAACGGAACGGTCACAATCTGCCGGGTAAACGAACAAGCGTAACTGAGCCACCTCCAAGTTCGGATATCCCCTTGTATCTAAAGGAAATATTAAATAAAAACTATTTTTACCCACTAGCCCCGGAATAAAATTCAAGAGGGGAAGAAAAATAACATATCGACGCACAAAGTGTGAATAAAACTCGGAAATAAAAGTGAAATATCAGAAACGTGAACAGTATCAATTAAATATAAAAGTCCTGGGGGTCTATTCTCAAACAGTGACATTTTTTGTCGTATGCAAGATTTTACTCTTTTGTATACATCTTTGATTGACAAAAGTATAATCTCGCATGCAACAAAAAATGTCACTGTTTGAGAATAGACCCCCAGTAAATAATACACACAAAATCTCACCTCCAATAGAGAGCCGGCGAATACTCAATACTAGTTACTTATTTAGCGATGTAAAAAAAACAATCTTTCTAGAACAAATCAACTTTTATTTAACATGGGTTTAAAAAAAATGAAGCAAACTAAAACAAGCTCCAACAGCAAGTTGAAATCAAAATCCAGAATATATGCGAAAAATAATTAAACTTCTTTACCTATAATAACTAAATAATATCATAAAAACAATTTTCCTCAGGACAAATCACACTAATTCAATATAGTGCTGGTTATGTGAAAAATGAACAAAGTGAAACAAAAAAAAAACAAATTGAGAATGAAATTGGAAAAAATATATATCAAACTATTTCTAGTTCAACGGAGGTACGAAAATTTACGAATATACGGTGATTATTAAGATATTTTACCTTTTTGGATTAACTTCGGTATTGGACTACACTCTTTTCATCACTTCCAGAAAGAACTATTGTCTTTAAATATAGAACTCCGGTAACCAGATCGGAAAACAAAATCTTGGACTAGCACGGTGAACAGAACGAATAGTCAGGCAACGGTATCAGTAGCAGTAGAAGCCTAGAGCCACAAGCAGAGACGTACAAGCAGATACCAAGAATCAAATTTTTCTCCTTCTTCATATTCTCATTAATGAAACCCATTCAGAAACTACAAAAAAGTTTGTCATATACCAGGGATTAATTAAATGGTATATATACCAAAAGTCCTTTTCGATTGAAAAATTTTAGCTTTGAAACGACTGAATTTTATGATTGAATATAAATTTGCGTACCTCCGGACGAATACTTAAACGACAATATAACGGTAATAATATAAAAAAATTATTTGGTAACATAAAGGGAAGTAACAAGTTATTTAAGACCAAACGGTAAAATAAAATAGTAAAATGCGTTAAAATAAAAAAGAACTTCAAATCGTTACACTTGACGAAAGAAAAAGGTGAGCAGAATATGAACAAAGAAATAATATATATCACAAAATTTTGTTCTTCCTTCAGTTTACCATTAAAAAGTGATTCAATCAAACAATCAAATAAATTCAATAGAACTTATTTCCGGTTTTCTAGTTTTTCCAAGGCAGGAAAACACTGCCAAGTAACTAATATCCTTGGAGTCAACATAACAGCTCGTTTCATTTCATTTCAACATCGACCCACCATCATTGAAAAACTTCCTTTGGAAGAAAATTAATGTGAACATTCCAATTGAAATCAATTCGCCAAACGAGAATTATTTAGAATATGCTTAGCATGCCGTTCAGCCAGTTACTTTTTTTTCGTCTTAAAACTATTTTATTCAGTTACTTTTTGTGGCTCATTAGTCACATCCTCCTAAATTACTACTAAATTTCAAAACATGCTGTTTTCTTGTCGCATTTTAAAATTAAACAATAATTTTCACTGAATTCTCTTTCCATTTTTGTCTTTAGATATTCGTTAGATATCGATTGGAACTCTTTTTTCCTCCAACTGCTATTCCGAAGGCAACATTTGAATATATTCTTCATACGTTCGCGCGTGAAATGACTAATCCCTATATTCAAATGAAATCGTGAGGTCGATAAATGCCGAGGACTGATTAAACTATTTACACGCTATCACTGGGATAAAATGTGCGAATAATATTAAATTTGACCCCATCAGCTTTAAATCGAAACGAAGCAATGAGAAACGAAAGCAAAAGGAGGAAATCTTGTACACATTGTAAAAATTAACGTTAACTCATTAAAAAATGCCGACAAATGCGGTGGACTATTCACGCTCTAGAGCAAAAAGGGGGATCTTTTACGCTTGCTGATTTCATCAAAGTTGCTTTAGAGCGTGAAGTAACGAATTGGTGCCAAAGTCCACTCCCTGAAAGTTCTAGCCTGGTGCGTTTAATGTTAGATGTGTATGTTGAGAATAATTTTGGTACTATCCTCTCCACTATCAATTAATTGCATATTGTTACTATTGAGTTCACTCCAATTCCAATTATTTTCTTTCATAATCATTACATTACTTGCATTGTACTACAATATTGAAATACCACTTCACCACTAATTCACTTTGACTAAACCCTACATCTAAATACGATGTCATCAAATATGCATATTTTTACAACAGTAGTGAAGTTTGTACTCTGGAAAACCACTTATTCACTCTTCACAAAATTGCTAGAAAATTGTGAATCACATTGTCATAAATGATAAGCTGAACAGCATCGTGAAAAAATCATTCCAATAAGACAATTCCTTTTTTACTCTACTTCAAACTTATGCTGCGATGAACTTCTACTCCATTCAAAATACGAGTATATTCTCACTAAAACTTCTGGTCTGGTTGTTCGAACTATAAGTGGAATGTTGAAATAATCATTCGAGTAAGAATGCTTCATCTAGAGATTCCTCTTATTTTTCAAGTAGCTTAACTTTATTTTGTGACTTGAAATTTCGTTCAAAAGAGCTGTCGGATAAAGAACTAATGACAAAGTGGGCTGAATTGAGTAACTGTTGAATATTTATTGCATTTCCAATATTGTCTGGTGTCGAAGACTTTTATTTAGACAACACAGTGTCCACATATATTTTGATAGATTATCATTCGCTCAGTAAATTACAGAACAATCCATCTTTATCAATACTTATCCATTTTTGAAATTCGTTTTTTTTTTCATGTGGTACTTAACAATGTTGAATAATGGTCTATCATATCCAACTACTGCAAGCAAACGAAGTGATGTTAAGGTAGAACAGCATTTAATATAATATATTTAACAAATTACGCAGCATCATGCGTTTTGTTTAAATAAACAGGACTGAATATGTAATACCCACCCAGAAAAATATTTATGACTTTTTAATTCATTCATTAATTCTATAACTCATTTGCACTCCGGAACATGGATTTCCGAATTCTCATTTTTCATGGTAAAAATGTTTTTCACGAATAATTGTTGACCACCTTAGCTATAATTATTTTAATCTGATTGTTTGAATATGAGAAGATGCTTGTTTTCGTTTGTGTGGCCTGTACTGCACCTACCTACTCTATTTTCAATGTCCTTTTTATATATATAATGAGAGTGAAATATTTATAGATGAAATAAAAGGTGGAGATTTTGGGATATTTATTTTCAATAGTGTCTCAAAATTCAAGTTTGTTATCAATATCACTGAGGAAGTAATTTTTTGTTCAAAACTTAGTATGTGGTGAACTAGGGCGAAAAACTGCATTCATCATTGGATCCGAGGCGAATTTCAACATAAAGGTTATAGTTAAACAGTTGCAGCAAAAGAAACATGTCACCAGAATATTCACAATAGAAGACATTATCAATAAGCCGATACATAAACAAAGAAATTGAGGGGAAGCTAATAAAACCAAATTATTTGATCAAGTGTATAAGTCCTATACCAAAAACAAATAATAACACACCTAGATTATATAAAAAAAAGGCGAACGGGAATTGTTGGTAGCCGAATGAGTTGGTGGATTTAAATGGGACTTAAATATTGTAGTATCAACAAGAGGCAAGTGATAATGAGGTCAAAATAACTTACAAGATATTCAAAAAGAAGTATCTGAAAATATTTCGACCATCTACCTCGACAAGACATGGTATAATACCCATGATACTCCAATGGAGATTTGTGGAATCATCGGAAAATGCGGAGCAAATGCTTTAATAAATAGGGGACAGAGAATAACAATAATTCATGCTCTATCAGGAACAGGCTGGGCTTCAAACATTCAATTGTTTCCAGCAAGGACTATCAAAAATCCAAGCTTAGATTATCACAATAATTGTACCGAGAAAAATTATAATAATTGTGATGGACAATGCAATTACTGGAATTTTCAATAAAATACCGAATGCTGGATATCACTTATACATAATTATGTCTATCCACTCTTAACACACTAACACCTCATGAAAAAAGAACCCGCACCCACCTGTCAAAATTGTCACACAGTGATTACAGTGGAACACATCTTACTGGAATGTCCAATGTATGACACAGCAAGAAAAAATAACAAATTAAGAACCAAGCTAAAAAGTAAACTTTTATCAAATAAAAATGAATGAATGAATCTAAAAGACATTAAACCAAAATCAAAAATTTAGAAAAACTGCTATAATTACTTATACCTTTTATTCTTATATTATGATAATGTAAAATTGTAACTATTACTACAAAATTGTATTGTCTTCCCCGCTAATAACTCAAAGAAGTTGATGCGGGGTAAATAAATGTTTTTGGAATAAAAAAAAATATGTCTATCTCATCATTTTGAAGGAATCGTAGATAACCATAGAAGCAAAAAAAAAGATATGTCTCAAGGATTCGATATTTTCCATGATTTTGATTGAAGCTAATGTATGTGGAATAGTTTTTCCTTATAATGGAGAAAGACGAATCAAGTATACAAAAGCCATAGTGAGGACGCAGAGAATATATACATTATCATATTTTATCCAAAGTTAACATGCTCTTATTAGGACACAAAAAGACGACCAATTGTCAATACCACGAGGACAAAAGCATAACAAAGGACAATTAATGTTGATGTTGTGAGATTACTTATTTAACCATCAACAAAGTTGGAATGATTTTAATGATGTCCTACTTTCACGTGATTCACCATACGTTGAAAGAATATATTTTCGCCAAAATCAATCAACCACTCCGTAGCCTTAAATTGTTGTAGTTATCCAGAAGTGGGTAACATTTTTTATTGCCAACTGTCAGTAAAGCCGTCAATTATCAGATCAATTTCCCGAAGTAAACAAACAGTTCACCTTCCTTTACTTTATCTGCCGCATTTGCGGCAAGTAGAGTATTTTGACTTTGACATCACTTGAAAATCATATCATCTGTCAGTGTCCCGCTTCTCCCTATTACGGCTCGATAATAGTTTTCTTGAGATTTATTTATAACAAATTATTGTTGGAACTCCTTTGACTTCTGGAATTAACTTCCATAATGCTTCAGAATGAACCTTCAATTTTAATATAACAAATGATAGGTAGATTTGTTCTATATGTGCTGTTTACTTTGTCATAATAAAATGCAATGAAATATACCTCAGTTTTTTTTCTGAATTCTGAGCAGTTGGCGATAAAATTTTGTATGCACCACGTCAGTAAAGTGTCTTTATCGGACTCGCCTGTTATTCGCCTCGCTTCGCTCGTCCCATAATTTCAGATTCGTCCGATAAAGAATCACTTTACTGCCTTGGTACATAAATAACTATCTCCTACGAGCACATAGGAAAGTGACATATATCGCACTGTCTAGTTCTATGGAAAGTGGCATTTATTCATACACGTACGGATAAAAAAGCTGTCAAATGAATTTCTATTAAGATTGACCACTGGCAAGCTGTAAAATATATAATTTTTAATTAGATTTATCTATGTAATATCTAAATTTGAAGCGATCTATTTGAAAAGTGAAATTTTTGTCATTTTCTTGATTAAAAAAAAATCAGGGAGCGGTCGAGGATAGAGCCCGCGCATTCTTCGTCAGAAGTCCGATGTTGTACTAACTAATCCAAATCAACTGTTAATAATAGTAGGAAAATGTAATCATCTTGAAAGGTATTCATGATAAGTATGTATGAAGTATGATGAACAATAATAATTTCACTTTCAATTTTTATAATTATCCAACCAATTAATAATTGTGATAATCTACCTATATTATATAGTTAAGCTACTTGAATTTTTGTCACTATTGATAGTTATTGTTAATTTTGAAATCAATTATGTAGACTTCAATTGTAACATTTTGTGTATTAATATGTCAGATGTTGATTACACATTATTTGGTGAAATTATCACGTAATCATAGAATAAATACTGTACATTACTCGTGCGAAAGTGATTTCTCACACTCGTGTGATTGTCGCACTCGGCTCATGCCTCGTGCTACTATATTTCCCACTCGTGTGAAAAATGTCACTTTCCGCACACGTTATGTAATATACTATTTTCTGAATATTAAAATTTACTATAACACTCAAAATTACTGGGCTAATGATATTACAATAATTGAAGATTGAGTAAGGTTAGTTTTTCTATAATTTTCCCAATTCATCACTGTATAGTTTCACCTCTAAATACTTTTTTTTCAATTAATATCCACATCCGCGGCTTATAAAGAACTATTAAACGTGAGTACAATAAGGCGAATTAAAAATTTGACGCTATTAATTATCGTTATGGCATTATTCATTTCCAGTACACTCAATATTCCGACCCTTCAATGTTCGAGTCTTCAGGGGTTGTTTCCGAAATTTTGATAGGTCGAAATTATTTTCACAGGCTGAAAGCATTTTCATGTTCCCACGTACAAAATAGAAAAGTTTATGAGTAGAGGTGTCCAAAACAGTTTTCTACAAATCAAAAACGTTGTTTTCGTAGCAGATCACAATAAGTCTCCAAAAGTATATTGCTTTGGTTTCATCGCCGACTTTATACAGTTCTTATGAAGTGTGAAAACATTATTTGTTTATACAATGAGTCGATTAGTTTCGCAGGTAGAGCTCTGAGAGCTCGATTCTTGATTCTTATTTCCTTATTATTTCAAATTAAATAAATAGGAGATGAGTGTCTGTGAGCGTATCAACCCAAACATTCAATTATTGACTTTAGTACTACGTGTGTAATGTGAAAAACCGATGTGAGTTTCCCCTCGACCAATACCAGACGTTTAGTGGATGAGTAATGGAAAAGTTAACTGGTCCGTAGAAACTACGTTTTGGGTACCGATCAATAAAATTCTTTTTCTACTACCGTGTGTAAAGTACGTACTTTAGACACATTTTCGAGTGCGTAAAACTTTATTTTACGCACTAGTGCGTAAAGAAAAAATTCCAATATGTATGTAGTTATAGATATCTAGTCTTATAAAAAAATAGGTATAATAAACGGATATTAAATCTAAGTTTTTTTCATAAATTGGAGATAGAAACCTATAGAATTTGGTAAAGTAACCTAATAATTATTGTTAAATAATTATTGAGTACTAGAAATAATACGGAAAATAGGCATAAGTTGGCGGTGAGTGACTGACATTTCTTTGTGAATTGAATCTGACATTTGAAATTTAAATTGAGATCTTCCGACTATACCTAGGGTAAGCAATTGTGTTTTATATTTAAGAATTGAATATTCTTAGAAAACTATGATGTTATTTTAGATTATTATAAAAATAAAGATGGATTCCTCTGACGATCTCTCAGTTTACTTGGCAAATACACCACCAAATATATTAGATGTGGCACAGAATGCTGCGAATGATTCACTGCCCCAAAAATCCATGAGTATTTACGAAAAAAATATATCTTATTAGAAATTAATAATAGCGTTAAAGATTCTTTTAAAGGAAAATTTAACTTACTTTACGCTCTAGTGCGTAAAGTATGTTTCTTTACGCACTAGTGCGTAAAGAAAATTACTATCAAACTTTTGTATTCGCTAGTAGAAAAAATATTGTATGCAATTCGTGTGTAAAGACCTTTTTTTCGACTCATGTGATTGTCGCATTCGCCTGCGGCTCATGCGACAATATTGACATTCGTCAAAAAAAAGGCTACTTTACACACTAGTTACATAAATAACTATTCCGTTACTCTCAATAGTAGTTTGTACAACTAGGGCGCAAACCGTCACTTTTCCCACGAGCGCAGAAGTTTGTGGCACGAGCCGCAAGGCGAGTGTGCAAATCTAGCGAGTGGAAAAAGTGATTTGCGTACAAGTTGTACACAATATTTTTCCTACAACCACATTTATTGATGAAAGAAATACAGTATATACAGTATAGTTATTTTATTTAACCCTTTCACTAGATTTGTCCCTTGGGAGGGACATAAACTTCAATACCACATATTAGCAAATTTTCGATATCAAGCGGGCCCGCTGCTTTTGTCCCGTGTGAAGCACATCCATTAGAAACAATATAAAACAACGGCGCGATCTTTTGTTAGCATCCGGTATTATAAATGTAAACACAATATCGTAGTGCAAGGTGGTCAGTTAACAGTGCGCTAACATCATTACTTTTGATTGATATTGTTGGTATTTAGAGATGTTTATTTAGGCTATGTTTGTTTTACGCAGTAAGTATTGATTGTATATATTCATATGCCGTAGGTATAAGAATGTAATGTTTATTTATCTGTGCAAAAATTTATGATGAAATAGCGTGTCCCGCTGCAGGGACAAAACCGCTTTTTTGAATTTTACATTTAGCATTAGTCAATGCTTGGTTGGAATATAAGAATCAAGCTTTAGAACTAGGCATACCAAAATCAAAGTTACTGAATTTATTAGCATTTCGTCAGTCTGTTGCAGAGCAACTTATATATTCTAAAAGACCTCAAAAAGGGGAAGGCCCTCGAGCGACTGCAATATGGAAACACCTAAAAGGCAGAAGAAGGAGTCAAGACCTGTGAAGTATGCAAGAAATGACGGGTATAACCATTTTATGGAATATGATTCTAACAAAAACAACTCTAGGTG
>CAJUYG010001415.1:0-42208 GCA_910591675.1 Galerucella calmariensis
AGGGGCGAGGAGGAATGGATGGAGATAAGTGGCGTAGTAGAAAGCATGATAAGGGAAAGAGAAGGACTCGCTATGGAATGAGAGAGGTGGGAGTGAAAGAAGGAGGAAGATGAGGTAGAGTGTGTGAGGGACCGCCGCCCGTCTTGAGGTATGCTAGGGTAGTGATTCCAAGGCGGGAGTAACGGCGAGTTTGAGGTGGGTTTGGTTGGTAGGCATCTCCGCGGGGATGAGTCCAACACTGTCTGGGTACTGGTTAAGGACCCAGTCGTACATGAGCTTCCCATCTCGGCCCGAAAAAAAAAAAGACTGTCGATTTCAAATTTTTACAGAAATAATATTAGATAATTACGGCATACGCGGTATTCCTTTAAAATGGTTAGAAATCTTACCTCAAATGTAGAAAACAGCTGGTACGAGCTAATTGTAAAGTTTCGAGAAATTTACCAGTTAGCAGTACCTCAGGGTTCAGTCTTAGGTCCAATTCTTCTTTTTGTATTCATTAATGATGTCACTGAATTGATGGTAAATTTACTTTATTTGCGGATGATACCAGTGTAACCTGGAGTAGTTCAGATATACGAGCTTTACATTCTACCATAAGCAAAAATCTCATTACTATTAAGTCCTGGTCTGACGCGAACGGGCTCTGTTTTAACACTGAGAAAACTTTTGTTCTTCCCTTCAAAGGAGTTTTACAACCTCTCAAACTCAACAATGACTTTATCCGATCTGATTCGATCAAGTTTCTTGGTCCCCATATTGACGGTGCTATTAAATGGTCTGTACATGTAGACACCTTGGCAAAAAAATTATCCTCCGCTTGTTTTGCCATTAATTCTGTGTCTAAGCATCAGTGGCGGCTCGTGAACTTTTTGAGAGAGGAGGCTGGACATGAAACGTTTTTGTAAAAATATACTTTATGCAGCCAATTAATTTAACCTTCGCGCAGCGGCTGTACCAGCTACCAATTCTCTAAAATTACCTTTGTTAACTGAATTTTCAGCTTCATCGTGCCCTTTAAAAGCCTTGGGATCATCAATACAACAAGAAATCAAAGATTTTTTTTAAAACTTCGCGGTTGTCTTTAACTATATGGTTATGATTTTCTATTTCGCGTGGACGAGCGGAGTCAATCACATTAACAATATTTTGCTTACCGATTAATTTAAATTCAATACTTGATATAATATGTTCCTGGGATTTTTCATGTCTGTCTAGACCGCGAGATAAGTTTTTTAAATCAATATAACTCAAGCGCCCCCAACATAAAGAATTATCAGTTGTAAAGAGTAAACAATTCCAACAATATAATTTATTGTGTACCTCAGATCCCGTTAACCATGAATATTTTTTATAATTGTCAGTGTTAAATGATCGATTTTGATACTTACCTGTTAACACTAATCCCTTCAAATCCGGTAGGGGCCGTTTATTTTTAAAAAACACTTTTTCATCATATGTTAATCCACTAAATGGATTTTCTAGAAACTCAGCAACTAAATCACTAGCACAAGAACTCATTTTAAATTTAAATAATTTTCCAAATAGACTAATTATTCTATCCTTACTGCGCGTGGCGTCACTTAATTATTCCCGCTAATCATATAAAACAAAACATACCCGCGAACCCACGCTCGTATTCGTGGTTCGTACTTCGTATATCATCGCAATTACGAAAGGCTAGCCCACAGAGAGTGTTACCATTTTCGCGTTTTTGACGGTATTAGCAATTGGGCTGGTAGAAAAAATGGCAACTGTGTTGAGTAACACTTATTGACTAACATTTATCATATTAGTCGAGTTATAAGCATCTTTCGATTTAAAAAGTGGATTTTCGAAAATTTCATGACTCCATTTGGAGGAGAAAAATGATTTCATACAAAAATAGACTGTGGCATTCAATTTCTCGTCCGAAAAAACCCCTTCAGACGAATTTTCAGCATTTTATATGTCGAAAACACTTTTTTTTGAAGCAAGGGGTAGGTATAGAAATATTTAGATGAAGAAATGAACGTATATTCGGTATTCAAGTATTTTGAAGAATCCAAATTGTTTTTTCTGTATGTTGCTTGTGTGTGTATCCACTGTTCTGTTTGCTAATTTCTCAGAAAATCAAACCACAATCTTTTTTATATTTTTAATTGAACGTTTTGCTGGCGTTCCAGCTACCATTATCAAGAATTATGAAGTTTTTATATAACTCTGGGCCTATCTGGCACTACGGGAAAATTCGACAACTGGACAATCAATATCAATAACAGTATGAAAATTCGACCAAAAAATTTGTTATTAAAGTTTTTTGAAGTTTTTCAAGAATCTTGCACAATCTGCTAATTTTTTGTTTCCTTTTTCATGGAGTAGCCCAACTATTTTCAATATTCAATCGATAAAATAAAATAACTTGAAACGAAAATTATACAATATTAAAGACTCGAATTAACAAAAAAAAAACTCCATTCACATCATTCCTTGTCTCGAACAAGTTTTGAATAATTCCTCGTATCCTAAATAAGTTATTTCCTCGCACCAAATTAATGCATCACACCCATGCAGACCAAAACCATTCGACAATTTGAAATAGAAAGCGGAATTTTCAACAAAACTCGTTAAACCCTAGTTATCGAAGTATTAGAGTGCTGGGAAATTTCGATAATGTACATGTTCACTTCAATTTTATTCCAACTTCCAAGGCAAAAGCGAATCTTAATCTGCATTAGGTACAATGTGGAAATAGACAAACAAATTGAATGGAAAACTGATTCGAGTTGTAGTGCTGAATTTAGGAAGATTTGAACTGTTACAAAGTTTTTATTGATTATCGTTAAATCAAACTAATAGAAATGAAAAAATTTTTCCACTTTTTTCTTGAGATAGCCTTACAGAAATATATAGAAATGTTAGATCAGGTATGATGTTCCAACCAGATTATTTTATTTTAAATGACTTCCTTCATTGATATTCCATTATTATTTCCAAAATACCTATTAATTATAAATAAGAAGTCAATTGGAAGACCTGGAAAAATTGTTTCCAGGGCAACCAGGCTTTTCTAGCAATGCAAAAGAGTAATGGGTTGAACCTAGGAAATATAACCTGGGGTAGTTCACTGGATTTGCACAACTGTGATAATAATAATGATAATAATAATTATCTTTATTTCAAATCATGTACATACATAGCCTAAAATGAAATGACGACACTTCTACAAAAAGAGAAACAATGCTTAATTCTATAAATAGAGAAACAGTACTTAAATACTTGAATACTTACATCTTAAGAAAATCGTTTAGACTGTATGGTTCTGAGCTAATTAACAATTTTTTGACCTCTAGTTTAAATTGCTTTTGTGAACTTATTTCTTTAATTTTGCGTGGCAAAGCGTTGAACAATCTCAAACACATGTAGTGTGGGCATTTTCCAGTGAGTGCCAATCTATGTATCGGATACAAAATTTCCATTATTCTGGTTCTATAATCAGGGTTTATTTTAGTGTTAAGAATGTCTCTATGTTTAAAAAATACATAGACTGCATAAACTGTCATTATTCCTTGGGTTTTAAATACGCCTCTAAGACTGGCCCTGTATTTCATTCTTGTTAATATCCTTATCATCCGCTTTTGAGCCACAAAGACGTTCTGTGTCGGGCTGGGCTGTCTTTCCCCCAAAAAATAATTCCATACCGTATTAATGACTCAAAATTTGCGCAGTATAGCATTCTGAGTGTTTCCTTTCCTATTTATCTCTGATTCCATAACATATAGAGTTTAATTTTTGTACCAATGTATCTACATGACATGACCAGTCTAAATGTTCGTTAATATGAATCATTAAAAACTTAATACTCTCTGAGAGTAATATTACTTTATTATTTATTTTCACATTCTCAGGTTTCTCTAATGTTGATTGTTTGGTTCTAAAGATCATTGCATTCGTTTTATCTTCATTCAATATAATAATATGTTTATTTTCCATAAACCAGTCATTCACCAACAGAAAAAATGATTCGCTTTTATAAAGAGATCTTGTAAATGTTTACTCCCAACTATTAAATTAGTGTCGTCGGCATAGTTAACAATTGGTGGTGAGACATTTCTGCTATTAAAGCTAGGTCGTTAATAAATAATATGAACAAAATTGGGCCCAAAATACTGCCCTGTGCTATACCTATGTTATTGACCAACAACCCTTCTTGGTATCACCAAATCATCACGGGGACGACATCATTGGCAAAACAAAAGCCTTCCGGGATTGCAATCCCTATATTTTTGAACCTTCGCTACTTAACAAATACATCACAATCAACCAAAATGTATAAGTATTTCATGTATTACTGTGGCAACAAAGATATCAACTCATTAATGTGAAGGGTCAAGGATTAGCAGCCTGAATTGCCAACTCAAAAGTTTTTTTTTAACAACAAAAACTAATATTCGAGTTTAACCAACCTTATTATTAACTGGATGTCTTTCAGTTCTAGTTCCAGTTTCTTTTTGGCCTCCTTAGAATTGCTTTTGCAAATAGCAACACTACATATTTCTCCTCCAGGCATCTGGTTAAAACGAAAATACTAGGGGATAGGAGAATATAAGCTTCACTTCACTTTCACTCTTTTGTAAAAAGTATTATACTAGAAAAATATGGGAAAAAAGGATTTGGAACCATTTTCGTAACAGGGGAAATTTTTTCTCAATTTTTATTTTAAACTTTCAACACCCTGTATCTCGGTATGTAAGCCCTTCAGGGATTATCCTTCTTCATTAATTAACATAAGATCTCTGGAGTAGAGCGTTGTCTGACTAATATAGAAATAGGTACCATATATAGTAACAATATTTTGAAACAATTTTAACAATTTCAACAATTTAACAAATGAAATGGTATCAAATATTGAACATGTGGATATAATTTCACAAACTTGCTTCGCGTTTTGCGATTTGGACTATTAAACTTTGTTACATTTTGAGGTTGAAGTCGTTATCATAAGTTTGGTGTCGAGTTGGTGAATTTTATTGCTTATGCTCTCGATATAAATGTCAGTAAAACTCTCTTTTTCTCACGTTATAGTAGGTAGGAAACGTGTCTGGAGTTGATAGCATCGCAGACGTTGCCTTAATTTCATTTTTCATAAATAATATCACTTTTCCACTGACAAAATAGACGAAAAAACAGTGTGCATGGAAAATAATTAATAAAAACAGCAAATTTTGTATGAATCAATCATTTGTGTCTTGATTAATTGTATATGTATCAACTCGTATAGCTTCCATTCTACAGTGTTATTCAAAAGTCCCCTCCCCCCTCATATCTTTTGAACGGTTACACTTACATTAATAAAATTTGGAGGGAGAAAAGAATGTGTTGTAAACTTCTCTACGAATGGTAACAGGTGACGTAATAGTAATAGATGACGTCCCATTGCCACTCTGGCCAATAATTTTAAATAGGACCTTATGGCAAGTGATATCTCGTTTGAAAGGCTACATAGCCATATTAATTCTTTTTTGGGTCTGAACCAATTTTGATGGATAAATTAAATAAATACCGAAATTATTATTTCACATTTAAATATTGGAGATTTTTCAGTCCACCTCTGGTTAGTTGTCAAAAAAACTGACGTTTTTAATTTAATAGTATTTGTTGCTTTGCAAAGTTTTTCTAAATAGCTAAAATATTCAATTTTATTATTGTTTAACAAGACGTTTAAGAGTTTACATAGGCAAAATTGTACGTACTAAAGGCGACAAAGTAGCAGCTATCCTAATAATTGGTGAATCTAGAAAGAATCTCCATGAAGCGGAACGTTTATTGAATGAGAGATACCCAGATCGCCCTATCTCGAGAACTTATTTGAGGGAGCTTCTTCACAAGTTTGAAGCAACAGGTAGTGTTCAAGATGCCAAACGACCTAGTCGACCAGCATTTAGTGATGATAAAAGAATTGATAAAGTTGCTGAAATGGTAGTAGACCCTACTTCCTCTTTAACTAAAATTGCGTCTATCTGTGAAGCAAGTTGAAGTACAGTACAGAGAGTGTTGGCTAAAAATAAATTTGATCCATACAAGTTAAAAATAGTGCACCACCTTTCGAACAGAAGACTCGAACTCACATTACACAAAAACAATTAGTTTTAGTGACGAAAGTACTTTTTGCCCCAATGAAAATGTGAATACACAACATACACACATAGTTGGTCCTGTCTTCCTAAATTCAAATTCAAGCGGTGAAGTGTATCTGGAGATGTTACAAAATGCAATTGAGCCGATAATTCTTGAAATTCTGGAAGATAATCCAGATGAATTCGGCCATCTGGAAATAACATTTCAACAAAATGGTGGTCCCGCACATTATTATGGTGCAGTAAGACGTTACCTGGATGAAGAATATCGAGGTAGATGGATCGGACGGCGAGGTTCTATAGAATGGCCACCTCGGTCACCAGAACTGACACCATTAGATTTTTTTCTATGGGGGTACTTGAAATCCAAGGTTTATACTACGGCACCAGATAGCATTGGCGTTTTGAAAGAAAGAATTGTTGAAGAATGCAATGCAATTTCAGCTGACACATACGAACGAGTACGACAAGAGTTTACTAATAGGATGTATTACTGTCAGGAAGTAGACGGAGCACATTTTGAACACTTGCTATAAGAATCCATTGTTGATATTTGATTAAATAAATTTAAAAAAATAATTTCAATAATTTCGGTATTCATTTAATTCATCCCTCAAAATTAGTTTAAACCTAAACAAAATTAATATGGCTATGTAGCCAGTGTCCATGTCTTTCAAACGAGATATCACTTGCCATAAGGTCCTATTTAAAATTATTGGCCAGAGTGGCACTGTGACATTATCATTACTATTACGTCACCTGTTACCATTCGTAGAGAAGTTTACAACACTTTATTTTCACCCTCCAGATTTTATTAATGTAAGTGTAGCCGTTCAAAAGATACGAGGGGGGGAGGTGACTTTTGAATAGCACTGTATAATAAAATTCAAACAATGGTAAGTTTGAGAAGCACTCGAGAAAGTTGTTTACAATCCACCTCAACATAATCTTCGTCTAATGTCACAGAAGCCAAGTTTCAGGTATTGTAACTCATCGTACAACAGCAAACCAATTAAAAATAACGCAATTAACAAGTTAAAATGGCGCTCTCTTCATCTTCCAGCGTGAAAAAGATAAAACCTCTAACGTTTTAATTAGAACCACCACTTTCGGAGAGGGCAATTTCTAACGCCAAAGTTTTACTAACTTCGTTAATATTTCGAAACTAAAAAGTTTTATTTTGAGTTTTTTAATTAATTTTTTCTCTCATAGTTTTAATGAAGTTGTTTAGGTCAGATCGAAGCATTAAATTTTAATAATTACATAAAAAAAGGTGATTTTGTTATAAATTAGAAAATAAAAATGAAAAAGAAATGAATAAACGAAAACTTGATGTTGGAAACAAAAATATTATTTATACCCTTCATATTTCTCCTAAAATCTTATGATTTGATATCGAGTCATATTTGTTCGTTTGTTTCAGGTATCATTTTTTTCGACAAGTCCTGAATTGAGTAATAAACAACGTTTCGAATATTTTTCAAGAACCATACCGTCCGATCATTACCAAGTTAAGGCAATGGTGGATATTGTTCGAAAAATGGGCTGGAGCTACATATCAATAATTTACGAGGAATCCAACTATGGTATTAAGGTAAATATTTTCCAAATCCTTTCTATAATAATGTTCCTTCAATTGACAGGAAAAATAGTATCCTTCAGGTTTTTAATGGTCGATAAAAAATATGAATTGAATAACAAAAATAATTCTAGATCTTCTGGATGAATACTGTCGTTTATCATGATTTTTCAGGGTGGTTTGAAGAAAATAATGATAAAATGCCATAGCGGTTCTTAATGAAACAGTCGACAGTTGAATCTTATCAAATGTGCTGAAGTACATATTCACAAATGGGCTGAATTTTGAATCAAAAGAAATGATACATCAATAATAAAATTATCGTCAATTGATTGATTGATTAATCAGTTTGGCGTCTGAGCCTTCAAATCTTCTGTGCTCTGGATTGTACTTTTTATGTGAAGAGATCAGTATCCCTTATCAGACTGAATAGTTTTTTCACTACGTATTCTTGAAGAAATCCTTCCCTGGGTACTCCAGCTTGCTGAGTTCCTGGTTGTACGACATTATCATAATGAGATTTAATTTTTATAATCAATTATATTGTTTGTTATGTATAATTTTGAAATGATCATGGTACGCCCCAGTCAAAGACATATTCACTATAACACAAACTTTCTTTGAATAAGGTTTACCTTGAACAGAGAACTTGCATTTCCAGAGCAAATCAATAATTTGGTCTTGGAAGAAGCCAAGAGTCCTGAACAATCAATGATGATCTAGATGATGTGATTGTCCATAAATTGTAAGACGTTGTCAAGAAAACGAAATAGCAGTAAAATTTATCATCCCCATGAAAAATTGTCTTTAAATGAAAAAAGAATGCAAATAATGCAAAGAACTCTGAAGAAGAAAATGAAAAAGTAGAAGTTGAATTTAAAATAGCAAGAAAAGTGGTGGAAGACAAAAAAATTAGGAATGAAAAGAGTTATAGTCAAGGGAAGACAAAATAAAAACAGCCACTGACTGAAATATCTGATGCTGTGAAATATGGTGTTCTAGCTGAAATTGAACATAAAGCATGTTATGCATCATTCCTCACACATCAATATGGGAATAATGCCAGATGTTTCAGAAATGCCTGTGGGTAGGCTGATCTTCATCAATTCCAACTGTATGTGTGTATGTATGTATGTAATGATACGATTTTCGCTTTCAAGTCACAAAAAACATGTTACTTCAGGTATCACAAATGCGTTCAGTATAAAACATGTGATTGAGCAGAACGAATTCTACGAGTGAAGCAACCTCAATCATGGTATGTGTATGGAAGTGGATAATTTACAGATACGCACTATCACTAATAAGGGAGAAAATTCAAATTTACTGTCTGGAAAATTAGCTCCTGAGCCAAAATAATTAAAGTGTCGAGTATTCGCTTCGAGGCGAAGATCAATTGGAATCCGCTCAGGCAAAAAATTAAAAAGAATGGTTTCTAATTAAACACATTTGCTCCTAAGTTCACGTGAAAGTCGTGTCGGCGGTTGGAAATACCAGATGGAAGACCAAATGTATTTCGATTGGGTTTAAAACTTAATTTGAAATATTGATTTTTCAATTCATGATAAAATGATACAATAGAAATTACGAATTGATCATAGTTACGGCGTAGAGATAACCGGTTATACGCTTGGCGACATCGTTTGATCATTTCGTTTTTTCGGTGTGTGTTGCGATAGCAACCATCTTTTGAAGTTTCTAAAAAAGTCGAAAATAGCTTCACGTTTATCTCAAGCTCATTGACAGGTAACAATGTTAAACAAATTACTCACAATAATTGTACGTTTGAATAAAAATGATTTATTATTATCGGTCCATTCATTGTCCATTCATTGCTATGATTGCTATCAATAAAATGATCTACATTGATAAAGTTCAGGATCATAATTTGATTTTAAACAGGCAAATCTCTTCCAAATCTCACAATATCAATTTGATAAGTTTTCCCAATTTATGTAAAACTGCTTCCTAGGAAAAGTATTTAGCAATCCATTGATTGATTGATTTGCTCGGCATCACTTAAGGTTTTATGTGCTTTGGTTTTACCGTTTATGAGAATAGACCGGCAGCCCTTATCAGTCTCAACAGTCTTTTCACTAGATTCTTCTCAAACAAATATTTCCTTGCGTATGTACTCTAACCTTAGGAATCTATATCTCCAATGAGACAGCTCTTTTGACGTTTAATTGAAAGATTACTCAACTAACAGATGGTGGGGAACTTCAAAAATCTTGGCGTTTAGAATTCTCTGCCTTTGGGCTGCTAACCGATCCTATTTTTGGTGTTCGTATGAAGGATTTTCCGGCAAGGTGGGCGAAATAGTTATTTTTTATCAGGAGTGCTGGGTAGATGATTCTGCCCTCAGCGCAACTGTCGCCAGAGGGTATACAGTGTGGACCGGATTTAATTGTCGTATACAGAGATCTCGTCAACCGCAATGGATACAATATCGATTGAATGGAGAACAAGTTTGGTACATTGATGGGGAATCGGATCGTTCAAAGAAATTTGCATTCAACGTAAAATAAACACATTTCAATGTCTAGTTTGACAGCGTCGATCTATAAATCGGTATGGAGCGCCCTAATCGCTTAAGCTAATTTCTCCCTAGACGTTTACCCCGTCGACTAACTGACACGTTCACTGCCTGTTTTCACTCCTCACCTAATCGATAGATTATGAACAAACTCCTTATGTCATCAGTCATTTTCGGTTGAGCGCGAATTTAAAACTGATGGCATTTCCATTCAAATAATTTTATCTTGTTAGTTAGTTTCAGGCAGCAAGTATGTTAGAGATAATTAACTGGGTATACAAAATTATTTTGAACAAATTTCTGTTGAGCTACTATCCTTGGATTCTCAAAACATTTGAATTTGTTTTCAATAGAGTCTCAACTTCTCAGTTGGCTGGAAGACTCAAGAATTGTCAACTTCAAAGCTAGTAGTAGAAAAAACACAATAATATACTGGTATGACATAAAAATTTTTGATGCAACTAGTTTGTAGTTTTTCACTATCTGTCTTTGGAATAGCTCAAGGTTTCACGTCACTTTCCATTAAATCAAAGTCGAGGGAAAGTAAATTAGTATATTCTTAATTCTGAAGTTTCTTTTTAAATGTGTGTTAAACATGCAGTAAATGCTTTAGCATCCCCTAGCTATCAGCTTGATCCAATTTTTTGCTTTTGTGATACAATATACTCTTTTACCTCAGATCTCACACATTATACAGTATTCCATTAATACGTAAACAAGAGTTTCCTTTGATAAATCCGTCAACTTCTCCTGTATATTCTTCGTAACGTTGACATAAAATAATATCTTGTTTCTGCCTATCACTTCAATATCAGTCGACATATGGGGATTTTCAATTATTGTATTTTGTTTTAACATAAATTCAAATGATTTCAAGCATATTATTTGGACAGAATGGTTCGTTGTTCATCTAATCCTCTCAATGATCGAATCTAAATTTCTCATTTCAGATTTTTGGGGATTTTTTGACTTTTCAAGAATATTTTGAACGTTATTTTATTGTATAGAAGTAACTGTATGTCATAAATATTCATTTTATCTATCGATTAATAACAGTCAATTTATTGCTGCTTATTTGGAGCTCAAGGTATTTACCCCGCATAGTCAATCATTGTCAGAACGGAACGTATTTAGGGAGTGTTTAAGTCAAAGACATGACGTGAAGTAATGAATAATATAACTTGATGAGTAAGCGAAGAACCGTCTTGATATAGTTAATGGAATCGTTTTCGAGGCGTCGCTGTATGTCCATTATTAGTATTTCACTAGTTGTATTCATATTTGCCGACTACTTTTCACCGTGGCAGTGAACGAAAATACTTTAATGTAAAAATCACGTTTTTTTAACCAATTTACGATGTAAAACAATTTAGCTTCTACTATTGATGGAATAAAAAGAGTATTAAAGATAAACATTATTATCTACCCTAGCGAGTAGGAAAGATTAGAACGGAAAAACACATCAACTATTTTGTATCTGCGTCGTTATAGCGTGTTTTTCTTTTTGTGAATGCAATGTATGTTTATAAACGTTTGATATTGCTGACTAGTTAGTTTTTCTACTCGTATGAGCTTTATTTAGTAGGTACTGTATTCAAATCAATTTAATTTCAACTGATTTCTTCACCCACCCTTTTTAAAAAAATCCGGTGAGTATGTGCTATATATACTATAATAAAAAAAGGTGTTTTGTTGTTTCACAGAGCCCTACGTTGTGTCGTCAATTATTATAAAAAATAGTTACAGGTTACAACACGGGGACAAATCAATGTTAGTCCAAAATGAATATTGTTGTTGAAAAATCAAAGTCATTGTTACTGACGCTGAGAATTTGAGAGTTTTTTATAAGAATAATCAGTTTATGAATACTTTTTTCAATTTTTCAAATGTGTAGTTCATATTCTACCTTGCCATACTGGATGTGGGGACATGACACGGAGCTGGGATCTCATCTTATGTTTCCAATATTTTGTTAAGTTATATCGAAAAAATTGAATTAGAATTTAAAAAAGGATTGAGAACAAATGTAATCAACTTATACATACTGAATTATTCTATTATTAAAACGTATATTTCGAAAAATTAACTGGGACATGAATACTGACGTTGCTGGTAGAATCACCCAGATAGGGCAGGCCAGTTCAAACGATTGATCCCTTCAGTTTCAAGATACTCATTTACAGCTCTGGTCCGATGAGGTCGGGCGTTATCGTCCATAAAAAAGAAGGAATTGCCAACAGCTGCGCGCCATAGTCTCACGTGAGGATGTAGAATCTCTCTGAGATACCTATCACCAGTCATCGTTCCCTTCACATGAATTAATTCTGTGCGATCATTTAACATGATACCAGCCCAAAACATAGCACTTCCTCCTCTGAAGGGCAGCACGGGGCGAGCATGGGCAAGCTGAGCAACTCTCGTTGGATCCCGCCACACACGTATTCGATGGCTATCTTGTACCAAACAAATCCTTGTCTCTCGTCGAAAAAAAACACCGAATTCCAAAATTCTTTAGGCAGGGCCGCGTGTTCTTGAGCCCACTGTAGTCGGCGAACTCTGTGCTCATGTTGTAGTCTGGGCACTCTTATTGGTCCGCGACACTTCAAACCTGTCGCAAGTATTCGTCTTCGTAATGTCGAGATCGATACTTGAACTTCCAACGCATGTTTCATATCTCTTTGGAGTGCCGGTATTGCCATGGTCGGGTTTCTTCGGATAGTTAAGTGGATATAGCGGTTCTGCCGCTGATTAGTAACACGCCTTCTACCGCTTCTAGGTCTATC
Source organism: Galerucella calmariensis (assembly GCA_910591675.1). Lineage (NCBI taxonomy): Eukaryota > Metazoa > Arthropoda > Insecta > Coleoptera > Chrysomelidae > Galerucella > Galerucella calmariensis. The sequence continues at coordinate 13,015 of CAJUYG010001415.1, forward strand.
ACGAAGAGAATTGGTCTGGAGATACCGGTTCCATACACGAGACACATCACTTTGCCAAACGCCAACTCTGTTTGCCACGAACCTTTGAGAATGACCTTCTTCAACTAAAGCCACTATTCTTGCACGGTCAATCTCACGTATGACTTGACGATTCATGTTTGCACTTAAAATCGTATAAATCAAATGCCTTGAATGTTAAAATGATCGCACTAAAAATGTTATCTTACAAAAAAAACTGTAAACATCTGTATATTGCAAAAAATATGGAACATATTGAAATGGTAAACATTGATAAACAAGCCAACAAAAAATTGTTAGCGCAAAAAAATTCCTTCGCATCCGAAGAAGGTGATGCAAAACTTTTGAATCTATGTGTATATATATATATATATATATATATATATATATATATATATATATATATGTTTATTAAATTTCAATCAATAGAGAGTTATTGGAAACACGAATTTACTGCCTTGCAGTAATTGTGATGACCTTAAATAAATAGTGCTCGACCTTGAAACAGACTTAAAATTTGGAGTTATTGAAACATGAAACTCTATAATGACATTATATTAAAATAGGTGTCACCTAACCTACACATTGTGACATATAAATATGAAACATGAAATAAAGTAGGGATAGTGCACTGCAGTAATCGCGCACAAATAAGGACAAGCACTAACCTTAATAATGTTTCCCTTATTTGAAACATCAAATGCGCATACGTATATCACTATAAGGACAGCACTATTACTGCTTGACCTTATAAAGGTTCCAATAACTCTCTATTTGCCTATATCCGAAAAAACGCGTAAAAACAAAAACTGCTCATTTTTACCTTAAATGTTCAATTTAATATACCTAGCGACCAAGTACACGCGTACTCACCATAAATTTCCTGAAAATACATAAAAACGAACCCATCTGGACAATAAAATCTGATGGAGCAGACATTTCCCATTTTCAAAGCTATTTTCCTATTTCCAACGGCCTATACTATATTAGAGCACAATGCCCATCGCAAAACTATCACAAACGACAGGAAACATGGAAAAATATATTTATCATCGATTTTTGTTGCAGGCTTTCGAGGAATTGGAAGACTTGCTGGCGAAATACTCACTTTGCATCGCCATCAAAGAAAAATTGGTCAAAGATTCCGGCGTCGCAAAGGAATCGGCTTATGATAACATTGTACTGAGACTAATGACCAAACCGAGAGCACGAGGTAAGTTTATGACATCATTTATTACTGTCAAATTTATCTTCCTTATGAAATTTCTGTTTGAACTTTCTGCAGTGGCGTACGAAAATATTTAACGGAAAAGTTAACTCGTAATTTAATATCCACTGCATAGCATCATGGAATTATTGTGTGAATATCCTCAATTCAACTTCAACCCAATATATAAAATATGAATCACTTTATAATCTCTTAGGGAGAACCTTGCTGAATATAATTGGCACAAAATATAACAGAATAACTAAGAAGTTGGCTGTTCGATCACTACTCCGGACGACACAATTAAAACTTATTTTTGTATCATCACATGCCAGTATATACCTACGCAAGTAAACTCTTCACTTTATTGCAAGGGCTTCTCCCTCTAGTAAATTATTTCGGGTAATACATTATGTGTTATGTTATTATGTATCCAAGGTATAAAAACACAATAATGTACCCATGGTATGACAAAATTTTTTCATGAAAATTCCACACGTAATTTTTAACCAATCAGAACGTGTATTTCTGACAGATCACCATCGCAACAGATGAGTTATACCGGAAATTTTTTTGACGTTTATAATGACAGATTATTATATTTGACAATCTAATTTTTATTTGTTCACATGATAATTTTGATTCATTTCAACTAGAGCTTAGATGTTCTCTAAATTCTTTGGACCATTATGATTACTGTTTATATTAAAAACGCAATTATTATCTATATATGGCAGGTTGATTGGAAGCTGCTTGTTCTTAATTTAGAGATTCTGGGATTGTCTTTGCAAGTACTTGATGAAGACGAAAATTGATGCTGTGGGAAATAAACACAACTGGTGTGGAATTTTCTTACCGAATACCACACGAGGTCAAATTAAATCCGGAAATTTTTTCTCGCTCATGAATATTTTTAGAAAATTATCCCTTGCCTTCAACTCGGGATAATTTTCAAAATATTCATAAGCTCGAAAAAATTTCCGGAAATAATTTGACCTCTAGTGGTATTACTAATGAAAATCCTAGGATATTTATAATTATTTCGATATTGACATAACATCATCAGGATGACATAAGTTACATTTAATGTTATGCTTTCCCATTGTTTAATATTTTTGCGAGACCAAATATTGACCTATCCCCCATAATATTTTCATGAGTAATGCTCAAGGTAATGCTCTTCCAACTTTTATGCCATTAATATTTATTGTGCTGCTTCTGAAAGTGCTATATTTGACTGCACTCCATTAAATGTTTTTGTGCCTAGCTTCAATCTAAGCATGGTCCCTTTTCTCCGTTTTATAATTCATAAAGATCACAAAAAAAATCGCTGGAAGCTTAAGCTAATGTTAGGATGGGTACTATCGTACAAAAGACATAAGTCTGCATTCCGAAATTTAATGACAGTACAATCACCTAGAAAACTTTTAAAGTTAATAATTGAGGGCAAAATATTCCAAAATAAGATTGATTGTTTGATCAGTTTAGCAACACCAACCAGAGGCTACAAGTTGTCGGCACCTCAGTCCTCAGGCTTTTTGTGTTCGTTGTTGTACCGTTTTTGTGGAGTGACCAGAATTCCTCCACACTCGAAGATTATATGTTAGGCCGTTTCTTCATTTTCCTTGCATAACCGACAAAATAAATAGGTTCATGTCTATATATGTATGTGCTTCCTTAGGGTACAATGACCGGTCAGTTATCTCGTCAGGTTTTCCAGCTGGCTTCTGCTGAGGTTCAATATTCCATGTCAGCTACTCTAAGGGTTTTTTTACCAGAACTTTACTTCGATCCTGTTTGTACGCGGCTCCAGTACGTCCAGTGTTTTGTTTGAATTCACCGAGATGTACAACTACGTGCTGTAGTTTTCAAATTCCAATTGGGTTCAGGTCCAGCCGATGCAGTTTCAAACCCCAGCTTTTCTGAGGTGTCTGCCGTTTCATTGACTGCAATACCCTTGTGCACCGATATATTTCCAAGTGTCACCTCTATTATGGTTTGAAGGGCTTAAAGTTTTCATAATCAGTTCTAGACCAAAGGCGACAAAAATGAAAATATCAGTGCTGGCTGACTATCTGACAGAATGGAGATCTTTTGGTATTTACACCCCCTTTCGATGTTAATTCGCAAACACGTTTCAATAGCGTTCCAAAATGAGATTAAATGAAAGTAAGTCTTATTAATTTTCAAGAGAAACTTTTTGAGATTGCCCAATTTTTCCAACTATACTTCCACAATTTTTCACATTTATCATTATTTCTTTCTATATAAATCACAATCACAAAATCTATTCAAATTTAGATTTGTTCAGTAAATTATATATTCAATTCAAATGCTCCTTTTGAATTCAATGAAAATAACTTGCTCGTAATTTTATTTCAAGAGAAGTTTCATATAGTTTCGACCTAATTAAACTGCTCATTTTGTAACAATTGGTTTTGTATCAAAATTGTGATATTTCAAGCTTTTAATGATATACAGCTACTTATTATAAGTTTATGTAACCATAAAACTATTCAATAAGTAGTTTAATTTTATTCCAAACTTTGTCCACTTTCTATGTTTGAATAATTTCAATTAATTAAATTCGTAATAAGAATTCTCTGTAGTTGTTTGATTATATTATTATGTTGTTTGAAATATTTACTCTCTAGCCTCTAAAATGTGCTCGATTTCTGATACTACCTTCAATAGTGTCTATTGAAAAAGAAATACTAATTCTCCCTTGTATCTTATTGCCTTTTTGTTTTGTATATTCATTCATTTGAATTGAATTTAATAGTCATTTATGGCTTTGTTTTTTTATTTTTCTTACGATTGGTTTTAGATTTTCACCATCAATTTCGAAGTTAGTTTTAAATTCAAAATACCTCAAAGTGTTCTTGATCCTACATTGTTGATTTATTTAATAGATTTGATATATTTCTGAGAACAGTCGAACTGGCTAGCCTCTAATTGTTTTTTTTTTATTTTCATTACATTGACTCTTCCATTTGTGAGAGTGGAGCAAATCTTTTACTATACTGATAATGAAACTGATTGACCATTTGAGAGCAAGTGACATAACTATACATCTTTCATCCTATCATGCCTTAATAATGGCGGGATTATCAGATTCCAGAATTCTCTAGAATCGGAATTGCCTAAACTCAATACAGGTGACTTAAAATGGAGAAGAAATTATAAAACATTTTTAAGCAGCTTTATCCCAATTTTTTTTGTTTGAATGAAAGAAAAGATTCGCGCAATTTTCTTCAACAACTGAAGTAATTAGCAAATATGCAAACATTGTGCATACAGAATGTGGATGAGATTAACATTTTGTATGTACATAATTAAGATTACGACATTACAGAAGTTCTATAAGATTATCGCTAAAGTTACATACATTTCGGTCATAACCATGTTTAAAGCACCTAATAAAAATAAGTTTGACACTCAACTCACAAATAACCCACTTATGAATGGGAAACTTACCCTACGGCAAAATATTTGAACGGGTAGCCCCACAGTCACACAAGATATGGGTTCCGGTCTCAATGCACAAAGTCTGCAACTGATATCCTTGTTGTACAGCCTTATTTTATACAGGTAATGATCCATAATAATTATCAGCTTTCTCCTACCAATATTTAGTGGTTTTCCAGCTCGTTTGACATATGTATCACGTATTAAGGTCTTATTGTAACAAGAAGGAATGGGATCCAAAAACCATTACCAGATTGGAAAGAATGCCATTCAATGGTACACAGACGGCTCAAAAGCAATAGAAGAAACTGGTATAGGAGTGTTCGGGCCAGGAACCAAACACTCTGAAAGCTTGTGAAAAAACCGAAGTATCTTTCAAGCGGAAATCCACGCCCTAAGAAAGTGCGACCAATTCAATGTTGATAAAGGATACAGAAGACAAAGGAATATCATAATGTCGGATAGTCAAGCAGCCATTTAAGCACTGAGCTCTTGTGTTACCAGTTCCACAATGGTGTGAGAATGCCTAGACAAACTCAATGAACTAGGCGAGAACAACATAGTCACCCTACTATGGATTCCAGGAGACACTTATATAAAAGTAAATGAAATAGCAGATGAACTAACAAATAGGGGGCCTGAACTCTTTTGCGCCCCAATGTAATATTGGAAGAAATAAGTAAAGCCGAGAAAAAGAGAAGATCTGACATTGGAAAGAAGTAGGGCTTACACAATCAAAGACTCTCCTGGGTGACTACAACCTGTTGAGATCAAATGAATGCATAAGTCGAAGTAAAATGCGCTAAGAGTTTTAACAGGGATCCTAACGGGACATTTTCGCCTGAATGGGCACCTGAAAATAGTGGAAGAAGAAGAATGCACATTTTGTGGAATGGGAGAAGAAACCTCCATCCACATACTTTCCAACTGCACAGCACTTCAGAATCCTAGAGCACAGCACCTGGAAGATTACTGGATAGAAGAGGAACATTTACCTAATTTGAAGCCTGCAGACATCCTAAAATTCCTCCGGGAAATAGGACTGAAGGAACTACTAGTTTCTGAGACTCTCCTCAGAAACTAAGTAGAAGTGAGAGGGGAACAATATATATTTTTGGGTCTCAGTGAATGTCACCCCAAAATACATGCATACAAGGTCTTATTGTGTACCTGCTTTGGAGTGTCACTCCAGTGTAGTTCATATTTGCTTTGTGCCCATATTTGGATTTGTCCTCGGACCACCTTTTCTGTGTTGCTGAAACTTTTCTCATAAGTTTATCAGCTTGTTCATTTCCAGAAATATCGTTGTCTCAGCACCCACACTTACCTTTTTTTTCAATGTGGTCTGCCAGTTCATTTAGTTCTTTCTGGCATTTTTGTACCAGTCTGGATGTTATCTTTCGATTATTCAAAGCCGCAAGACCTGCCTGGCTGTCTGTTAATATGTTTATCCCATGAGTGTCAGTGCTATGTTTGTTTATTCTGACACATTCTAGGATACTATTAATCACCTGAAATACAGAGGAAATATTATCATGTTTTGTGACAAAATCGGTGAGATTAAAACGGTGGAAAACGTTCCTACATTGTTGAATTTTCGGTTCGCTACTCTGGATTTTCTTGAAGCGTTTATATAGTTTATTACCATAATTAGTTTAATTATTTACGTATTTCAGTTTTTTTTGTCAAATCCACTTCGGTACCAAGCCACTGCTATATAATTTCGAAGCTTCCCGAGAGTCGGTAAACTTTTTCGACATTTCATGACGTTCTTATGTGAGTGGTTAGAAAGGACATTATTTACTGTGATTTATGACAGGTGATATATCTTCACCTGAATTACAATCTCTAAATGTAACTTCAAGCTATTATCAAGTAAGGACCTCTTATAATACTTTTTTTTTCATTTGTATCCGTGCCTCAAGAACTAAATCGATAATCTCACTTGTTCTAGAAATACATTTTTGGAAACGGAATAAAATTATGCATTCATGATATTGTTGTAGTAGTAGGTAGTATTCATATTCCACGTGGACTCTCATTTTGAACAGTTTGTATCACCTTCATCTGATTATCGTTATAAAACCCCCATTTGTAAATAATAATTTTATTTTGTAAATAAGGAGGAATATTTCATACTCAGTCATTGGCATGTTCCGAGTTCCATATGCATTAATTGTTTTCCAACCTGATACTTCCACTTCAACTTAGTGTCAATAATTGTCATGCCTAAGTATTTTCTTTTGTTTCCATGGAGTAGCTTATTCCACTTGCTTTAGATTTGGTTTGTCGCGTTAATTTTTAAATGAAACTAACTGTTTTTTAATAATTTCATCCTAATTAGAAAATATATATGATTATTTCAAACGATCCTGTCAGCCAATCGCGATGAGAAAAAAGATTCAAATCGACCAATGGCATCAAAATTACACTGATTACACTGACAATTTGCTAGTAGCAAATTATTCCGAATATTACCCTCCTTTATTAAAAATCCCATATGAAGCGGTTTCTTATCGCGATGATATGCCGCTAACTATAAAGCGGAGAAAGACTTATCCTAAAAAACATAAATCCCCTTTCCTTTTCATCTAACTGAGACTAAGTGAAAACTGACCCCCCCCCAAGTGAGTAGTATGCTTAAGTTACCAAATTGTTCTAGATTTAACTGATATAAATCAGTATAAAAAACTTAATACAATCTATGTAGTTTTTAATCGGGAAAATCGGTATTCTTGATGGTCTTTAACACTTTCATCAATTTTTAAAAATCTGCTCCTTTCTCTATATAGTATCCTCTAATTGGATTACTTCAGAGGATTTTTTTCTTCACTTTTTCTCTCTCTTGTCTCTCGTATGAGTTCTTGATGGGGAATCAGAAATTTTCAAGCCACGTCTCTCGAAAACGTGAGAAAATTCCAAATGAATTTTATTTTCATGTTGCCGAGACTTTCAAGGCCCAATCTTTGCCCATAAAACAAAATATAGTAAGTGGTCTCTGACAGCGAGTATTTATAACTAAATATTTGAGACGATTGAAAAATGATGATTCAATCAATATGTGATGAGAATGATAATTGTTAGAGTAGCCGACTGGATGATAGAGCGCTTATTGCAATGGATGATGCAGTTCCCACACATCCCAATTATTAACTTCACTCCAACAACGCAGGTGGAAATAAACGTAGACCAGTATTTACTGACGTATAATCGTTCTGTCACTAATGTACTGTTTGAATGACCGGCGAATATCATTCAATTATTCAAAGTTTTTGGACAAATTCAATATTGGTTTGGAGTTTGAACGTCAACATTTTGCGAGAAAATAAATACAATAAACGGGTGAACACTGATATGTAGTCAGAATGGCGCAAATCTATTAACATTGTTTTCGCCCGAATTTTCCATGAAACATATCTATAAACCCTGCATGGTACCTATCTGAAATTATTATACTTCATTAATCTGTTCACCACGGAACTTTTGATTGCTGATCTAGTGAAAAAAAGTAGATAATGGAAATGAGAATTCAGCGAATACTGCGAAGTGATTGGATGAGCGAAGAAATTTTGGAAATACTGGAAAATTCGCCTTTTTTTTCAAATTTCATATTTTCGTCGTTTTTCAAGTTATGGCGTTGAAAATTCGAAGAAAACAAGTCATGAATGACTTTAAAATGCGCGAAGAGTAGGAACCATGGGACAATAATTCTGTTGCAATTGCAATTTCTTAACGCAAAATTTTCTAGGTTGGAATGCCTTATAGATAGATAGATTTAAAATTTTAAAACGGTATTGAAAAGTATAGATGTGGGTAGCAGAACGTATATTTTCGATTTGTAGTAATACGATGTGAAATTGGTAAAAAACGCCCAAGAATTTCACTTTTTCGCTGTCATTTTCGGCAGTATTTTCGAGCGTTTCTACCTACTTCGCAGCATTTGTTGCTTTTTTACAAAACCGTGTCATATTTTAAATCGGACAATCTATATAACGGAAGATATTGCATTAAGAAATTGCAATTGTAGGTAACAATAGTTATTTGTGCAGAAAATGCAGAAAATGTATATTGGTTGCACGATCTGTATCTGTATCTGTAAGAATTGGAAGCACTTAGGCCACGATTGGCCCATTGTGCATCCTTCAGAGGTTCAGACTTCCTTCAGGCTCGTCATCCAGCCTACTTGTTTGAAGTAGGCGATAACGTCGCCGGAAGTAAGCTCCCTCATGCTGGCTTGTGTTAGCCTGTACTCGCCGAATACGGAAACCTAAATTGAGAGAGTGTCGGACATTCACAAAGAATGTGTTCGACAGTCCCATCTTCCTGTTTACATCCTCTACAGAGTGAAGTGTCAGACAGACCCAGTCTGTAGAGGTGTTTTCGTAGGTGGCAGCGACAGGTCAGAATACCCGTGGCTGTCCGAAGGTTTTGTCTGTTCATAATCACGTATTTTTTGGCTACTTTGCTGTCCGAATACTGCAGCAGTTCCTTGGCAAGCCTGAAACCTTCTGCATCGTCCCATCTACCCTTAAATTTGCAGAAATTTAAGTGAATTATGACCCATTTTGAGTGATCTGCATAAGGGTTGCTTGCCAAAATTTCAGTTAACAAAATCTGATTGTCTTCCTCAGAAAACCGAATCCAACTTCTTTTCAGATTGTTCAAGACAAATTGATAGCATGATAATTTCTAATAATATGTGCTATTGCAATTCGCAAAGTGTTGAAATTTTAGTGAAAAAAACAGATACCAGAGACAACATACAGAATACAGACATCACTGATTGATTTGAGGTTAGACTTTTGGTCTTTCCATGGCCTTTTCGTTAATGCAACCGCTATGTCTACCGTCCGTAAGATACCGGTGGTGTACGGGAACGGTATACGCTAAGTGACATACCGTATGTCAAAGTTGTCAAATAGCGTTAATCGGAGTGTTTTTTGAGCGGCTATACCGTTCATATGACAGACGGCCAGACAGACAGACGGACGGACAAAGTCGGTCATGTCTTAGTAATGGGGTCCATTTTTTACAGTCTGGGTTCAGAACCCCAAAAATAATACTTGAAGAAATAGTTATGGTTTCCAAGATTTACAATCTTCAACTTTAAAGGAACAAATAAGATATATCGATGGAATTACTCTCTCCAATTTTTAAGCTCAAATAACTTTCACTCCACTGACTAATGCGTTGTAAACTGCAACTAGTCATAACATACTACGCTACTGGCGTTAAACAGCACCATGGTAACGATGATTAAAATTATAACGAAAGATGAGTCGGTCAGATGAGCATGTTGACGGTGATAGTTTTCCAATTACAGCGCATAATGCGACTCGGTGGCGCACAATGTCGAGGAGTGTTAATGCTTAATTGGGAACGTGCATTAATTTTTAAGTGCACTGCCAGAGTGCACAAAGTTTAGTGTTATGGAAAAAAAAACATCCATTTAGCAGTCATTACAATGCCTGACAAAATTATATTTCTGAAATGAATTTGTATTGGGCTGAGTAGAATTCAATGAGACCTCTGGCGGAAAAAATTGTAACTGTCGCAACGAGTAAAATAATTCGTTTTGCATTGTTTTTGTATTATATGCAAGTTAACGTAATTACCGTAAATTCGTACTTTATTTGTTTAATTTTGTGTCAGTGACAAGTTTAAAACTGTGTTTTTCTATTTAACTGAACTGTCATCATTTCTGAGGTCATATTCCTATATAATCAGAGATATTATGTGAGAGGTTATGTTATTCTATTTTTTGTTTCCATTGCAGATCAAAGATAAAATAAGTCGATATTAAAGATTTAAAATATCACTCAATACAAACGTACATTCCCTGCAAGTTTTGTAGATATCAAAAATAAAATAAAAACACGAGTTCAGACCCAAAACTAAACAGTTACCTAATTGAACGCTTGTTGTACTTTTCACAAATATCAACAATACCTATTACTGAAAAAATAAAAATATTAGGAGCCAAAATTTAGTTTAACAACACAAAATACTAAAGCACAATCGAAGAAAAAGCAAAAGTTTCACAAAACACACACTGCTTATAAGGCAGCTGATTTATTTTACTCGTTGCTAAGATGACATTGACATTTCAGAGCGCTATCTATCGAATCCTACTTCTCCAAATTATGTACACTTCAAATATAATACCAAAATATAAGAGTTCTGGTAGCTTTATCCATATTTAGATTTACTCTGGAACAAAATGAAAATTTTGTCTGACAAGTTTTGTATTAAAGCAGGCAGATTATTCCCAGTCCTATATTATCAAGACTGATTCAAGCGCCTATGCCCTTGGAGAAATGTTAGTACAGGGGGAGGAAGATGAAGAGAGCCAATATGCTTCAAACTAGTGCATAGAGGAATTATAGCACCACTGAAAGAGAAGCATTGTCCATTGTATGTGCCATCGCAAAATTCAGGGGTTACATAAAAGGTTCCGAACTTGTAGTAATCACCGATCAACAGCTCTTCAAGTGGCTAGAATATTAGCTTAGTGGGCATTGCAGCTTCAGGTGTTCAATCTCCACACTCGCTATGAACCAGGTATGCCAAACTGTCAGAGGCCAATATGGTCTAACGAAAGAGCCAGGACCTCAAGCCCAGCTGAGAGTCCTTGTGAGAAGTGACCACTCTACATGGCCAGATCATCACCCGCAATGAGATTCGCTATGAATTCGGCGAGATGTGATAGCACTAAACACTCTTGACTCAAAAGAGAAATGAGAATCCTCCAAGATGTCACGATTGATCTCAGTGCTATTGTAAGACATAATACCAAGGTTACATCACTTAGCTTCGTCAATTCGGCTGGCTAATGAGATAACCCAACTCAAGCAAGACCACAACCAGGCTGTTCAGAATGTTCACCAACGTCCCTACCCAAGTAGCAATTTGAATTCTATAAGGGTTGTATAAACAGCTACAAGATATATCTTATAGGATACTGAAATTCTTGTAACGGTCTACAAAACAATTAAATGATCCTTATACAATTAAAAAGGGCCCATTTTTATACAACTGTTTGGTTGTATAACAGTTCCATTAAAAGTTTATACAACTCTTATATGACTGTTTAATACACATTTCTACAACTCTTAATCGACTGTTTCATAATCATTTAAACAGCTACTATAAAATGATTTATTAGTAGTTTATAAAAGCATTTTATTTTGTAGTGAAGAATATTAGAACCAAATTATATTTCAATTTGAACGTGCATCCCACATTCCATTTGAAGAAATGGAGACTTAGCCAAACGACTTAAGCCCCTTGGGCGGACATCGATAGTAAAAATAATTCCATTTGGATGGTTTAATAGCACAAATTTTGATGCGCCGCAAATTTTACTGATAGATTATAGGTATATATTTGTCAAGAAAACGAAGCGCTTCAATTCTGGTTAAGTTTCAAGTAGATACTTGAAATAAAAATAATGAAATAGAAAATCCTGGAATACTTTTTTTCATGATTTCAATAGTTTATGACTTCATCTGAATATTCTTCCACAATATAATTCTCTAAATAATTATAAAGTCACATTTTTCCACATAGTTTCATGTTTCCAACTCAATTCCTCACAATGGCGGCGATAGCGGTACAAGAATTGCTTATTTAAACATGGCGATTCATTATACAACAATTTTATCCCAAAGAAATGCCTTAAGCAATATTTTATTGTCAAATGGAACGCTATACGATAACTGTTTTATAACGAAGAATACTCAGGCACTATACAACTAAAAAGTGTTTTATAATGCAACGCAATTGAATTCTATACAATATTTATTATACAACATTATACAGCTTCAATAAGACAAGTTTAAGTTACCATTTTATAATGTAGCTGTTAGTTATATAGTATATTATAGAACTCTTATACAATAGGTATAAAAGTCTTATACAATGATATTTTTGATATTGTATAAACTTGCTTATAAGGTATTATATAATTTTAAAAGAAATGATCGTATAATGGGTTATGGCTATATTGTATAAGTCACTATAGAATCATTTAATACAACAATTTTCTTTAAAAAACAAATTTGTCGCAACAAAGGGCTTAATAAAAACAAACAGTCCTTAAAACAACGCTATTCCACTGATATACAACAATTCAGTCATCTTAGAATTCCATCTTGCTAGTTGGGCGATAGCACGTTTAACCTTGGTGAGTGCATCTGGATTGACAGCCATTTCCTTAGTAATTCCGCGTAATACGCTGTTAAGATAGCTCACAGAAAAGAAGGTCCTCATCCAATCCCACGTAAAAGAGGAACAGCAAGCTATGAAGTTGCGGATCCTGATAAGCCTACCGTTCCCTTAGGAGTGTACCATTCGTCACCACTTCTTATACATTTCCTTGGAGCTCAAAAGACTGCTTCCACACCTCTTAGAACTGTCTGTTAACGTGGCCGACCAAAGAAGATACGGGACCCACAAGAAGACTGCGTCACCCATAAACCAATCTCCGCCGAACAATTATCTAGGAATACTGGTTCCTCATCCAGAAGATCGAGAAACCAGAGGGAGAAATTGTAACAGTTCGTCTTCTCAGGCCGTCTCCGGGGCCGTCTCTGTGTCGTTATTTAAGATACGGTAGAAGACAAATGTACCTCGTAAAAGACTATCACTTCATTTCTACCTACTATTATGTTTTCTCCAAATTTTTCCGTAAAGTTAGAATTTCCATAAAATATTTGAATTTTATTGCCGCCCTGCTAGCCGTTCAAATAAATCCAAAGTTATAAGTTCAATTTTAAAGATAAATTGTTAGTCGGTGGAATACATGTATTAAGTACCATCTTCTTTCTTTTACAACATCGTCCATCTTAAATTTTCAGGCCGATATGATTTCATGGGAAGGGCTTGATTTTCCCTGTATTCCAGCTAACGTTTGAGAAGTTTTGTAATCTATTACGGATCCAAATTATCTAGAACTTTTTATCAAGAATTATTTGGTGGAATGTAAAATAAATCCTCACTTTATTGATTCAAAACTTTCAAGAACGCGCTGTATATCATTTTATTTGTCGTGAATATCGAATCTAAAAATACCCCACAAATCTAGCATTGATTTATTATTTTATTAAAATTCCATGTTCTCCATGTGCTCATATTTTGAAATATCGTCTAGGGTATTATTAAAATTCTAAAACTGTCAATACCAACTGTTTGCTGCACTGCTATTACTTATGTACGCTCAGCTACACAAAAGAGAAGATTAAATATTTATACAAAGCGTTGTAAGTTCTTTATCGAAAGGTGAAGAGAAAATTTCACGACTTGCTTTCTCTCTTATTTAAGATATAGAGATATATTACCCCAACTTCTGCATTCTTCGTATTTATTAATTAATAATTTAATTATCAGTTGAGAAATTCTTTGATACGATTTCTTACACGATTCTGTAACATTATATCGAAATGATATGACTGAGGATCTTGTTTGTTAATAATAACAGCTGTAGACACGGATCAGAATCAATGAAAATGAAATTTGAACTGGCATTTATTACTTTCACAGTCGGTACGTACCAGTATCTCCAATTATTTTATCAATAGTTTTATCTTGCTATGTAGACGTCTTTATTAACTTTGAAATGAAAAAAAAAACCGGCATTTCAATAGAGATCGTTTACAATCTAAGTTTGTTAAAAAAAATAACTTTTTATGTTTTTTCAATATTCCAATGGAATATAATAGACATTGTAAGTATGTATGCATTTTGGAGTGAGTGAGTGAGTGACATTTTGGAGGAATTTCAGGATGTCTGCAGGCTTCAACATGGGAAAATTTTCCTCTTCTATCCAGTAATCTCCCGGATGCTGTGCTCTAGGATTCTGAAGTGCTGTGCAATTGGAAAGTATGTGGATGGAGGTTTTTTCTTCCATGCCACAATATCTACATTCTTCTTCCTCCACTATTTTGAGCTTTTTCAGGTACCCACACAGGCGACAATGTCCTGTTGGGATCCCTGTTAAAACTCTTAGCGCAGTTTTACTTTGACTCATGCATTCATTTGATCTCAACAGGTTATAGTCACCCAAAAGAGTATTTGATTGTATAAGCTCTACTAGATCTTTCCAATGGTCAGATCTTCTCTTTTTCTCGGCTTTACCTATTTCTTCCAATATTACATTTGGGCTGATACCGCAAAAGAGTTCAGGCCCCAAAAAAGGTATTTCAGTCCCCTTCTTTGTGTCCTTTTTTGTGGCATAGTAAGGTGACTATATTGTTCTCGCCTAGTTCATTGAGTTATGGAATAGATATTAAAAGTTATTATTATAAATGAGTCATCATGAAGGATTTTTTCAATAAAAATGGAGCGCATCAACGATTCATGTTTTTAGCCCTACAATATATTATAACAATGAATAATTATACTACAAGCATAAAAACACAATTTTGATAATTAACGTTCAAATATTGTGAAATACGAGGAATGTTAAATGTCACTTCCAGCTGTGAAAACCTTGGACAGTCTATTAATTAATACATGCTCGACTGTTAAAGGACATTTCGACATTAAGTATTCATGGGAAAATCGGGTGTGACCTATTCGAATACGGTCAGAATATGTTGTTCTTTCCCAGTTTCTGGAACGGCACTCCACGGTGTTACTGTTTTTCCGCTTCTCCAAGTTTATCGTGATATGGGATTGCTGGTGTAGCCAAGCGCTGTTAACCGATGACTTAATTAGTATTTTAATGTCTGATTTCGGTGTCACTAGAGCCCCGAATTGTACATTTGGCTGCTGCATTAGCTTGCTCATTTCTGTCAATACCAGTTTGTGAAGGTACTCATAATTATAACAATTTATCTTCATATTTATCAAAATCTTAACTAGAAATTTTAACGAATTTTACTTAAATTGCTGGGCTCACTTGTGGCAACTCGCAATTTTTACGGTATCACCAACAGCAATGTTTTTATAGAAAACTGTAGCAATATTGAGTACAAAAATTTTTCTCTATTCAAGATATTATATTTCAAGTTTATTTTATTTCAATGGGTTCTTCCGGTTATTGTATTATTAAACTTTTTCCCAGCAGATTGGTCTATTGATTGGACTCTGTGGAAATTCTAGTTCCATATTCCAAACTATACAATGTCTATGTAATAATATATATTTTTTAAGAATTAAATTAAATGATAATTGAAATGCTAGACGACGGAAAAATCAACCAGCAGATTTCAGCAGAACCAGCTATGTGATTCAAGAGCAGCAGGTTCAGGTGCTTACAGATATTATTTGAATAGTCACCTTGCTGCCGCATTCCAACACTACGAAACGATATATTTGAGAAACCTATTACTATTCTTCATTTAATAACCTCACTCACATCACCAAAAGTTATCAGATTAGTTACTAAAGGGTGTGTACCTAAAAAGTGTTCATCAGTAGGTATTAAATATGCCTTGATGGAGAAATCATCCACGCATGAGTCAATCTGATTGTAGTAGATTCTGTAGATTCACCTAAGTATTCTGTTAGATGTGAAACTTCTGTTTCGTATTTGAAGTTTTGAAGTTTCTAATTCAAACAGAGATTAGAACATCCACATAACTTCAATACGGCTGTTTTTAATACCAAATAACTGAATACAACTATATTACAATTTATACTCGGTTTTTAATGAGAATAAAACCGCAAGGAATATACAGAAATTATTTTGACGATATCACAATTTTAATGTTATAATATTCACAATAATTCACAAAATGGCTAATACCTTCAAAACTTTATCAGAAGATTCAGATTCTCAAGATTTCCTTTTTCCTGAACCTCCTATGTTTTCAGATATTTTTGATGAAGGTATGTATTATGTCATCTATTATTCCATGGATTGTGAACTTCCTTGATGTACTTATACATTTCAACTTATCTGTATGCCTTTTACATCTGCTTACTTAAAAGTTGTTTTTTCAGCTTACGTTCCACTCTCTCTGGAAACAGCAACAAGAATTCATTGGCACTTCATTACCACTTCATCGACAACATACAAATTATCGTCATTTGTTGATGATGGGGCATTGGAATAGTCAGTTTACTTTGATTACGTTTATTTTAACTACGTTGAAAATAATGTCTGCCAATTTATAATATGTTCTGACAATAACAACTCTTTTTTCAAAGTTGAGTGAGTCTAGGATACTACAGACATATAAAAAAATTAATATCTTTGTAGAGCACTACGCGGTTTTAAATTAAACTACCATTCCAACGGTTATGTTCATGCTGCTAGATTAGGTGTAATGAACCAGCTTTCATATACTTTCGAGATACTTTTTTCATGATAATCTTCCTCTTTTTCCCTCAAAAACCCGTTCTTTTTTAAATTGTTCCATATTGTTACGAACTCACTCATTCAGAAGCCGGTTCTATCGCAAACTATTAATGCGACCTTTTTAGAAAGGTTCTCGAAGCGTACCAAAGCCAATGGTTTATCGCGAATGTTCTCGAATTATGAAGTATAGGCAGAGGTGGTATATTCAAGAATTTTCTAGAGATTCGAAGGACTATATATACGCGGGTTTTCGAGCGAGTCAAAAAGTTGTTCAGTATACAGTGAACCGGTAAACAGTTTCACTATACAGTGAGTGAACAGAAAGTGAATATAAATAGTTTTGAACATAAATTAGGACAATTATTATACCGAGTGTAGATAAATTAATAGACATTAAGTTTATTATAGTGTGTAAGTGTTTCTTCAATAAATCAATAGTAATTAGCCATAGTGAGTGTATAGTTTTATCCCACGGTAAAAACTGTTGAAATATTTAAAAATAAAAATTACAATATCTTCGATACCTTCTAACTACCATCGACAGATAT
Organism: Galerucella calmariensis; assembly: GCA_910591675.1. NCBI lineage: Eukaryota > Metazoa > Arthropoda > Insecta > Coleoptera > Chrysomelidae > Galerucella > Galerucella calmariensis. The sequence goes on from CAJUYG010001415.1 coordinate 30,560, forward strand.
CATCAGGTTCTATCAATAAACTTTGACGATCTCTTCACAAATATGTGAAAATATATGCATATAACAAATAAATAGTACATTTGACCCTTCAAGGTATTACATAGTTGAGTTTAATTTATTTCAAGAGAGTTTGAACGTTTCTTCAAAGATTGCAAAATTTTATCCTATAGGTACAGATAACTCATTTCTGTTCTTCGAGCTGGTGCTCGAAGTAAGAGGATCTTTAATTGCAGATATTCAATAATAATTCTCCACTGCCCCGCCTCTGTAAATTTTTCTTAGAATCTTTTGCTCCCACCTCCCTGGTTAACTTTTATTCAATATTTAAGCTTCTCTTCCGTATAACTGGATAGGTTTTGTATACCAATAGTCTGATTATTGTTGTTATTGTTAATAATCTTGATTTTATCATGTTTATTGTTAATAATTTTGATTTTATTATATTTTCAAGTGCCCCCAAGGATCTGCTAGCTTTCATTATGCTTTTGTCGATTTCCACATTATCTACGCTTTTATTAGTCATTGCTACTCCCAGATATTCAAAGTGACTTACTTTTTGAAACAAATAGTTTTTACAATTACTTGTTATATCTATTTTCGTGTATCCATTTCTAAATATTCAGTGTTTCCCTTAGTGATATAAAGGGCATAATGTCTGGATTTATTTTCCAAATTTCTCAAGATTTGCTTTAGTTCTTCTTGTGATCTTGTTATTATTGCGATATCGTCTGCATAGGCTAGGTCTTTTTTAAAATAAATTATCGCTTTTGGATATATTGAGCTGCCTCTTATCATACTTCCTAGCACCAAATTGAATAGAACTGTCGAAAGTGAATCTCTTTCTCTCAACCCCTCTATTCACATCAAAAGTCCTGGATACAGTAGTGCCTTCCACCATAACTTTGCTAGAGGTTTCAGCTGAAATCATTATTCATCACCAGTTTTACCGGCAGCCTCAGTGGTATGTACATGTTTTGTCTGTGAATTGAGTCATACCCATGTTTGTAGTCTACAAACAATAAAAAGAATAGTAGATTTCGTTCATGTCTGTTGTTCATTTGACACTCCAAGGTCCAACGCGCAAAACGCTATAAAAGATATAGCCTTTTGGATGCAAACCTCCCAATACAATTTCTGCCCTAAGAATGTACATATTCTGCACATATTGTTATATTCGGTACATGTAGATATGTATATGAAACAACAGAATTAATTTTGATTTCTTTTTAAATTATTTCGAGAGAGTGAAGGTAAATGGGAGAAAGTAAACAGGGTGTACATAGGAATGAATGAAGAATAAATGAGTGTAGATATCATATTAACTTTTCAGCTCAAAGAACATAATCTAATCTTCCATAAAGCCTTTAATATGCGACTCTGTTTTTTTCGCTAACGTTTGAGATAGAACAACACAATCTCTGAAGGAATAACAACTGTATAGGTTCGGCGGTAGATCATGCCAACAGAATGATGGATAATGTCGTCAGACAAGGAGCCAGTAATGGGGTGCAAAATAAAAAGTTCGCGGAATCGGATCCAGAAGATCGGCGGGGTGGCATTTGCTGCGACTATTGATTATGTAAATAATGTAAATAGTTTTTCGTGCCTGTAATCTTTGAAATGTACTAAAAATTATTGATCAATAAAGATATTTTACCACTTCAAGGTAAATATTTGATCTATGGTTAAGCGACCTTTTCCGTACAATAAATACTGGTAAAAACAAAAAAAACCTCTTACGAACATCTTTTAACTAAAGATTTCGAAATACACTGGTAACAAGCTAGTGAACCGAAAAAAAATGAGACCTTCTGTAACACTCTGGTTCCATTATTACTTTTTTCCTTCCTACACATACGCTTAAACTATAATTTAGTTATCGGCAAGCCCGACCTGAGAACTGGAACATATGTGGACTTCCAAAAGGCATCGGAGTGTAACTACAAATTGAATTCCAACTAAATTCGTAATTTTAGAGAGGACACTGCTGAGAATATTTATTAGATTTCTTGGGACAATGAATAATGACCATTTCGTGGTAAACAACTGCCAAGACAGATGTTCAGCTTTGTCTATTTAGACTAATAGCCGGAAGATGATATTTTCAAAATCCTACCCTTATCCTTTCAATACGATGTTCATGTTTGTTACGTGAGTATAACCAACATCATGTTTGTTTTAGCATCTAATTTGGAGAATTTGCAAAGGTATTAGGGCTACTGAAACTATTAAATATACAGATCGCGAAAAGTCTATTGGAGCCATACCATTAACACAAGTACGACAAATTAAATATGAGAAAAACTACTTGAAAGACAGAGGAGAATGTTAAGTGTTAAGTGTCAAGCTCCAGCTACCAATCTGATATGAAAGCAGCGTTGCCAGCTTAAAATGTTTATACTTTCTAAGGAATAAATAACTTATTTTGCATTCAGTGGAGATAATCGAGATTGGTAATATTATTGACTTTTGAAAAATAAGGGAGATCAACACAAATTAGAATTAAATAATATGGTACAAGAATAAAATTGGACAAATTACAATCTGCAATAAATAAAATTTATACACTGCTTTCAATTTGACAATTATTGGTATTTAACATTGTTGCCGACAAAAATTGGGACTAACTTTCACAGATAAATACATTTGGCAACAGCTGACTGCGCACAATTATTCTTCTCTCTCTTTCAAGTAGATTTCCTCATATTTCCCTTGTCGTACTTGTGTAAATCGTATGGTTTGAATAGATTTTTCCTGAACTGTATATTGAGTACTTTTTCGTAATTGGGAGATCAATAAATATACATATACATTTACAATACAGTGATCATTTACTTAAGAAGTAATAGTTTGGGATATAACTTACCATTTTGAATGCACTGAGTTTTTGTGTGATCAGCTCCAAAATGGTAGTGGTATGCATAGGAAAACTCAATGAACTAGGCGATAACAATATAGTCACCCTGCTGAGGATTTCACGACACACTGGAATAGAAAAAAATGAAATATTAGACCAATTAGCAAAAAGAGGGTACTTTTTGGGGACTGCAACCCTTTTGCCGTATAAGTTCTAATGCAATATTGGAAAAAGGCAAACCCAAAAAAGAGATCTGACTGTTGTGCAGATCTAGTAGTTCTTGGACATCCGAAGATTCCTCTGGGTTACTACAACAATTTAAAAAAAAATGAATGCCTGAATCAGAGCAGAACTGCACCCAAAGGGACACTGTCGTCTAAATGGCCACCTGAAAAAACTCAAATAGTGGAGGAAGGAGAATTTATATTTCATGTTATGACGAAAGAAACCTTTATCACATACTCGCAGGCTGCACAGCAATTCAGAATCCTAGGGCAGTACACTCAGGAGATTACTGGATAGAAGAGGGAACCCAATAAACACACAAACGTGTAATATACGTTTATATGTGGTAGCAGACGTTGATTAAGCGTTACGGTTGATTTTCGCAACGTTACTTTTGAAACAATTATTCAACCAAACGTTAATTCTACCTATAATTAACGTATATGACTCAACTCATCACCATTGACTACCATTATGAAACGTGTCTACATCGTGCTTTCTCAACGTATATTCAATCAAAAGTAAAAAACATTATATAAACGTTGAATATAACGCTACTCAATAACTTGAAACTTCAAGAAACCTATATTCTACGTTTAAATAACTACGTTTATTAAACTTATTGGAAATTACGGTATTTATCCGTTGAATGAAGAACTTAGGAACAACTACATCCTTCGCGTTACCTTAAGACAACGTTTCTGATTGATTTTAATTCAATGTTGTCAACTACCTTACTTTACTCTCATTATGAAACGTGTCCTCATCGTGCTTTCTCAACGTATATTGAATCAGAAATGAGAACCATCACATAAACGTTGAATATAACACTACTCAGTAACTCGAAGCTTTGAGCAACCTATATTCTACGTTTAAATAACTCTTCTTTCCTACGTTCATTAAACTTTACAAGAATTACCTTTTTGATCCATTGAATGAAGAACTTAATACCAATTAAATAATTAACTCCACCTTGATACAACGTTACATATTACTTATTATTCAACGTTGTTGACTACCATTCTCCACTACCATCACGAAACGTGTCCTTATCGTGTTTTCTCAACGTATATTCAATCAGTAGTTAGAAACATCACATAATAAACGTTGAATATAATACTACTCAATAACTCTAAGCTTTGAGCAACCTATATTCTACGTTTCAATAACTCTTTGTTTCTACGTTTATCAATCTTCATGAAAATAACGTTTATAATCCGTTGAACGAAGAACTTAAAAATAACTACATCATTGATGTTGCTTTGAGACAACGTTTCTAATTGCATATTATTCAACGTTGTAGACTACCACTCTGCTCTACGATTGTGAAACGTGTTCTCATCGTACTTTCTCAACGTGTATTCAACCAAAAGTGTCAAACAGTACATACACGTTGATCATCCGGATCAAAGCAACGTGCATAATAATCTCTTTGGTAGACCACCTCCCTTCAACATTTTCTCGTAGTGGTGTACCAACGTGGATACAATTATAGAAATATTACGTTGTTTCAACGTTTTTTATACGTTAATAATACATAATTTATAAAATTCATGTTTCCTTTGCTTTTTACTCAATAATTAATAATAATACTAACATCTACACATCTAAAGACAATTTATTTTGATAAAAGTAATATTATATATTAAGTATTGAAAGTACATATTAGACATACGTTGAATAGATAACGTTTCCGCAACTTGATTGCCAAGTGTATTGCGTCGCATCGAATATAATGATTGAAAAAATCCACAATAACCAATATTTTATATCTATACCTCATTTTCTTGTCCTCATTGGTCGAGTTATTTATTCTTTAAAATATGAGACCTATGATTATAACTATACAGCATACCTGTATCAGTCATTCATCGAGGGAATTTATGCATATTCCTCATATATATGTAATTTATCACTTTTTGGCAACGCTGCACGGTCAGTATGATCTGTTTAAACGCCACTCGCCATAGTGGCCATTTTGCATTTGTTGAAGATTGTGTCTGCACGTGTTTGTTCGACTGTTAATAATTTGGTAAGTACCTTGTGATGTGTTAATGCACTGTAGAATATTAATTAATTTTTGCAGTTGACGTGAAAAAGGAATTTGGTGCGGCACCTGACGTACAGATAGCCGATGCTACGAAAGATTAACTAAAATTCGCGAAGAAAGGGATGAATGACGCCCATAAATCCAAACAACGAAGAAATCCTTGAATCTCACTTTTAATTATAAATAATTTTTAGCAAGTGATTTTTAAGTTTAAAGGACTTTTGATTTAGTTTGTTTTTATAAATTTTGTATAGATATTATTTTTATGCTTGTTTTATTATTATATTTTTTCAAAAATATAAACATTTGTTTCCATTTTCAGGGCTTGTACAAAATCCAGGAACAACGAAGAAATATACATCGGGACGAAAATCGAAAAAAGGCCTTTTCGATTATTTTTCAAAAGCTATCTAATGACACCAAACTCGATTAACCTAACACCTCTCCTGGGTGTAGGGCAGGAGCAACTTTTAATTGTTCCCCCACTTTTTTTTGCAGATTAGGATTCTCCAGAGAAAAAAAATTGCTTTGATTTCACGTACTATAATCGATTCCCCTTCTTAGGGAAGACGAAATCAAGTATTAAACTTGATTTAAGTCCAATTTTTGTGATACATTTTGTCTCTAATTTTGGAATAATAATACATTTTGCATCGATTATTGTACAGTATACCTACATGTTTTCAACGAATATAGTATTGTTTTGTTTTTAACTAGTTTCAGATGCTTAAACATCTGAACCGAACAATAACCGATTTGAAATTCATTATTGTATCAAAATTGCAGACAATACCTACGTATTTTGTACCGAAGAAACCTAGTATGCCGAAAAAATAGATCTAATCAAGTTTTTAAATTTATCCCTGTCTTTTCTGGGGGTAGGAAGTTGCCCGCTACCCCATCCTCTGGAGGTATAGAAGGTGGGTAGAGTTTGGTGTCATTTGTGAGCTTTTGAAAAATGATTGAAAAGTAATTTTTCGATTTTTGTTCCGGTTTTTATTTCTTATGATATTTCACCGTTTCAAGACTTCGTACTAACCCTGTATGGTATTCATTCTGAAACAACGGTGTTATTCCAATATTTTTCATGGTCCCCACAAATCGGACATCAACGTTGAAAATTCGTATTTCTGCAACGTTACATGGAAACCAAAAGAAATCGTTATAGTGACGTAGAATCTCACTGGATAAATAACGTTGAAAACCCGTGGTTTGGTAGAGTTACGTTGAAACCAAACTATAACGTTATATTTCAGTAGAGTTCACATTATAACAAGTATGTTTTCAACGTAAAAACAAATTTAACATCAACGTTATATATTCGTATATCTGTAACGTTACATCAAAACCAAAAAATATCGTTAAATTGAAGTAGAATTTTAATGGATAAATAACGTTGAAAAACCGTGAATAAATCGAGTTACGTTGAAACCCAACTACAACGTTATATTTCAGTGGAGATTACATTATCAGGGGTATATTTGCAACGATGGAATAACATTGAATTAACGTAATCAAGTAACGTTACCGTAAAACCAGAATGAAACGTATTTCCTAACGACATTTTGCCGTTTTTTCAACGATGAATGCTGGTGGCGTTACTTGAAAAATTCAACGTTTTTTTCGCGTATCTGTGTTTATTGGGAAACCTACCTCCTACCTACCTACCTACCGCCTGCAGATACCCTAAGACTTTCCCCAAGGAACTAAGTAGTAGAAAAACAACATAATAGACCATTTAGGTCTTAGTGAATGTATACATACTTACCATTTCAAATGCACCATTGCCGTCTATTAGTAGACTAGTAGTCTAAGCTTGAGCTGGGCTGATGGATTTAAATATCCTGCAAGTCAAGCTCAAATATGCCGAGCTTGTGGAGATAATGTTTTCACCATGGAGTCTCTATGGTTTTCACCTTAAGCAGTGTCAATAATTTACAAATAAGGCAAAAAAACGAATATTGTTCGTAATTTTCATTTAAAAAAATCCTTTGGCTGGGTGGATAGTACGGATTTGAAGAAAAAATCATTTCAACTAGGACCATCATCAGAAATTCTTCGTGTAATGGAAATGCTTCACCTTCATGCGACAAATGGAGGGTTCTGATGGCCCAACTAAATCGTTCCAAGTGGCAACGTTTATATTTAAAACCTGTTTCTACGTTGACGGTGCTCAAGATATAAATATTGATGACAAAAATTATGTAACGATTCTAATATATGCTGACGACTTAGTTATTTTGGTACACTCTGAGGTGAAAAATTGAGAAGTTCAAAAAAATATATCAGTACTAGTATATTATTCGTCAATCTATTAGAGAAGATTTTCGGAAATCCAACTTTCATCTTTCAAAAACCAAAAGGTTTTTACAGAAATGGGTTCCAAATTTCAAATAAATCTGTCAACAAGAATATTCACTCAATTTGACCTAAACAACAAACAGGTCAAGCTTAATAAAACGTTAGACAATAGAAATGTACAGATGAATGTTTAATTAAAACACATAAGCACTTCTTCACAGAAAAATATCTAGCAATTATTCAGACAATAAAATACATTTTCTCCTTCTCAGAAACCTAACTAGGAATGAGTATACCGGTTCTTATCTTTCCACCGGAAAAAAATCGTTCTATTATCCTCGACATTCAAATAATATGCAAATTTCTGTTTGAGGCACTTCAGTTTTCAGTCTGCTCCAGTTTATATTTGCATAAACCCATTAAGAGTCTTTTTTTCTGTTTGATGTTGAAATATCCTTATGAGCATTTACATCCCGTGTAGGTAATGTCCTAGCTAGAAATCTAACTAGAACGGAATTAAAAGTAGCCTCAGCTTATTTGTATAGTAATATTTGTTATAAGAATTATGTAAAGTATTGAAAAGAGTATTGTGCACTTTCTTTTGAATAATTTTTTTCGTGGGAATTTTTTAAAAGGAAGAACGCGAACATTTTTGGTATTGGCAAAAAAACTGAAGAAGAATTGTGGTGGCTTCCGATGTTTTGTTGAACAGGGAAACTAGAAATATAAATAACAAATCATTTTGAATGTTTAATGACACTCATACGAGTAATATCGCCAAAATTTGTAGCGTACAAAACACCTAACCGGTGAATTGACATGCCTCAAGGTTCGGAGAGAAAATATGAGTAACCTGTAGCGTTATCTCCGCAACTTTGTCCACCAGACCAGGAATAAAATAAAACATCTGGAATCACCCTGCATATAATTTGAGAAAGCAAGTATTTATGAATATATTGACATTTTTAATCATTCTGGCCGGGAAACAGCCAAAAACGATGTGTCACATAGTATAAAATTATAATTTAATAAACTCGTGTTTTTTATCCAAAAACTTCATAATCATTAGCAAGTTCACTTCTGGAAGATTTAATGAGTCTGTTTTTTTTTTTTAATTAGGTCCACACACTTTATTTTATTAACACAAAAATTTTGTAAGTAATTCAAAATAAATAAATTCTACGCGAGGCACGTTACAGTCAGAAGTGTAATGTTAGTGCGCATTAACTTTCATATACGGTGACGTCACAGTCATAGTCTCCACCCCGATACGGTATGCTTGTTTAATTGGTTGTATCAGGAGAACGATATATTGTATTGACATGAAATTTTCAGAATCATATTTTTATCCTTAGTTTTACGACAGTTAAAAATTATTTAAAAATTTTAGTAAACGAGCCCATTATGAAGTTGTCGCGTCACTGTGGTCCGTCTGAGTTTAGCCCAAGTGTCTACTTTTCACTTTTCACGGCCACATGCCCAGGAAACAAAATATTGTTCCTTGAAATGCGTTTTATGATTATGTGGTTCAGAATTATTGACTTGCCCTAGCAAGTTTTTGCAGAAAATTAAGGTCTAGTCGAGCGGAAACGCGTTCGATGTCCAAACAATAATTTAAAATGGAACGAGTTGCTTCTTGAGACACAGAAAGTTTGATGTTCACCTCACACACCGATTTTCGGTTGCCATTTTGATTATTTCAACTATGTTGAATTCAGTTGAACAGTTTGAACATGTTGAACGAGGCAGATATTCATATCTCGACCACTTAAATGCGTGTTTTTAATAAGTTCGATTCACCGTTAGAACTTTTTAACATTTTTCGTGCCATTTGCAATACAAAATTCAAAACTGTCACATTTTCAGAATAATTTAATCGACTTGGCTTGTCAATGCCACAAGTATAACACAATCTTGGTTTTATATCTCAATTTATGTTGAAAAACTTTTCCCCAAAAATAATTATCAAAGTTAATAGCTGTATGAAAGATTATGGTTATAAAAACTTATTTATATCTCTCTCGCTATATTCCCTCTCGTATCACTGAACGAATTAGGGTCGTAAATAAGAATAAGATCATTTTAGTCACAACAAATTATTACTTTTATAATTTGCCGCATCCATCATCAAACCATATATCGGTATTTTTGTCATCAATCACAATGTTGGATCGATCGATTAAACGAAGAATTCGGTTCGACAACAATAGCAGCCCGGAAGTAGAGATCCATTCTCATAACGTAAAACATTATCCATAGAAGATGAAATGTTTCGGAAAACATTTTAAGTCTCATTAGTATGAGAAGAAAGTGTCTTTGTATTTGGTTCGTATACAAATGGTTTCTTTCTAGCCACAATAAGGTCGTTCGTCAACATTTCTAAAGTGAGAACAGGAGGGATTTCCTATTCAGTTCTATGCTCTTCTGCTATAGCGAATATTCACATTCATTAGTATACAGGGAATTCTCGTCAGCACCATAATACTTGATTCAAAGTGAGATTGAGTGGAATGTTGATGATAAAAGATTGGTCCATTATATACCAAAAAAGGTTGATCGATCCTCACTTATAGTGTACACCAAAAGAATTATTAGGCTCTATGTAAAGTTGAAAATGTCAATAATTTCAATCACCGGAACACAACATTCGGCTTGGAACTTCTTAGAGTTCATGTTTGCAAAACGATCATCATTTTTAGGGACAATTTAACTCATATATCTAAAAAATTCCATATGCCACAGTTCAAAAGATACCTGCACCTTTCACAGCTCCAAATGCACTGGTGGTTTTTCAGCTATTTATTTTTTTAATCAATTATCGTGGTGTCACTATCACAAATAAAGGAGGCGAAGAAGGGGAAATAGAAAAAGGTTAATAAAAGGCAGTTTAGCAGCAGGAATGGTATCAAAGATGTTACAATCACAAAATATATCACGAACAGCTGAAGTAAGAATGTACCAAACAATAATAAGACCGTCAGCTACCTGCGCTTGTGAAACTTGGAGAATGAACAACAAAGATCAGAATAAACTAGAAATATGGGAACGTAAAATGCTCAGAAAGATTTATGGTGGAATTAATGAAGATGTAATCTACAGAACAAGAGCAAACAAAGAACTCTCAGAATTATACAAGCACCCAAGTATAACCCATATAATTAAAGCACAGAGGGCGAGAAGGTTGGGACATATAGGTAGAATGACAGAAGATAGATGGGTGAAACGAGTGCTAGTAGGTGTAGAAGGTGGTAAAAAGAGGAGAGGAAGGCCAAGGAAAAAATGGTTGGAGGAGGTTAGGAGCCAAAATAAATAGTTTGACGTTCCTGTCAACATCTTATCAAATTATTAAACACTTTTATTTGGGCGAGTTGTTTCAAACACTCGGTTTAATGATAACATTACATTCTCATTATACTATAATTTGGTGCCTCTAGCACTCATAGTTCTTATTAAAATATTACTTAGCAGCGTGTTGTTCTAATTTTTTCGGAAAATAAGATGCCCTTATGATTTTACTTACGATAAAATACAAACCTCTTGTGTTATTATGAGTGATTGAATTGGAGTGTTAATTTTGGCACATTGTACGCTCTATATACAACAGCTTGTTTAATGAACTATTATGTTTTAATAGCTAAGTAGTGCTTAATAAGTCCGGCTGCAAATTTTTTTTGTGATATGGTGACATTTGTATATTAATATTCTCGGCATTTTGCAATTGCGTAGAAAGTCTTGGCAATCCTAATCATTCTTATCATTATCATATGTGATAATATTATTATTTCATTACACTTTTTCATAGTAAAATATCAGTTGAATTGGAAAAATGGTTTTCTAAACCCAAGGTTTTTCGTTTTGAATATTAGTCCAGTAACTGAAGACCTTAAAATAGGCAAACCTATCAATATATTTGTCCAATAATTTTTTTTTTCGCTTGATTTGTAGGTCTTGACAGGTAGTTCAAAGGGAGAAAAAGTTCTCCAAGATTGCCCCTTAGCTAAGGGCCCAAAATCGCCCCTAAAGTGCCAAAAAACGGTTTTCCGCCAATATCTCCCGAAATACGCAAGCTAGACAATTTTTGTTTAGATAAAAAATTAAGGTCGTTAAATTATCTACGAAAATGGCCCTTATCATTTTTTCCGCAACACGAATATTTTTTTCTAAAATGACCTTTGAAAAAACCAAAATTTTTACACCGAATATTTTTGGTGGTTTC
>CAJUYG010001415.1:52208-64155 GCA_910591675.1 Galerucella calmariensis
TCAATGGAGAGCCGAATAGATCAACTTACCAAAAACCTAATATTACATATGTGTGTATGTATGTATGTATTTTGGGGTGACATTCACTGAGAACTAAAAGATCTATTGTGCCCCCTTACTCCTACTCAGTTTCTGAGGATAGTCTCAGAAACTAGCAGTTCCTTTAGTCCTATTTTCCGGAGGAATTTTAGGATGTCTGCAGTCTTCAACTTAGATAAATGTACCTCTTCTATCCAGTAATCTCCTAGGTGCTGAGCTCTAGTATTCTAGAGTTCTGTGCAGTTGGAAAGATTGTGGATGGAGGTTTCTTCTTCCATTCTACAAAATCTGCATTCTTCTTCCTCAACTATTTTGAGCTTTTTCAGATGCCCATTCAGGCGACAATGTCCCATTAGGATCCCTGTTAAAACTCTTAGCGCAGTTTTACTTTGACTTACGCATTCATTTGATCTCAACAGGTTGTAGTCACCAAGAAGAGTCTTTGATTGTATAAGTTATACTAGATCTTTCCAATGGTCAGATCTTCTCTTTTTCTCAGCTTTACTTATTTCTTCCAATATTACATTGGGGCTGCTTCCGCAAAAGGGTTCAGGCCCCCAGAAAGTTATTTCAGTCCCCCTCTTTGCTAGTTCATCTGCTATTTCATTTCCTCCTATTCCAGTGTGTCCTGGAATCCATAGTAAGGTGACCATATTGTTCTCGCCTAGTTCATTGAGTTTGTCTAGGCATTCCCACACCATTTTGGAACTGATTACACAAGAGCTCAGTGCTTTAAAGGCTGCTTGACTATCCAACATTATGATACTCCTTTGTCTTATGTATCCTTTTTCAATATTGAACTGGACGCACTTTCTTATGGCGTGGATTTCCGCTTGAAAGATACTTGGGGTTTTTCCCAAGCTTTCAAAGTGTTTGGTTCCTGGCCCGAACACTCCTATCCCAGTTCCTTCTATTGCTTTTGAGCCGTCTGTGTACCATTGAACGGCATTCTTTCCAAGTCTGGTAATGGTATTTGGATCCCATTCTTTCTTGTTGCTTAATTCCGTAGCGAATTTCTTTGAAAAGTTATATTTTTCCAATATTACCTAACCAGATACTATCAAGAAAATCATGTGAAATAATATTGGCTATAAATAACTAGCTTTTCTGAGGAAATGGGCAAAACACTGAATCTGTAAAAACATCTTCTGTATGTCCCTTGTGGTGTATTCACTATTTTTTTTCGTTAATTTATTGGGAAATGAAACCACAATATTTTTTGTATTTTCGTTTATTGTTACGTTCCGGTAGCGTTCCAGATTATTGAATTTTTAAAATTTGTTTGGTTCCTATCTGATACGACAAAAAATTCGACAACTAATTAAAGTAGTTAAATGAAAATACAAAAAATGTTGTGGTTTAATTCTTCAATGAATTAACGAAAAAAAAAAACTAACAAAACTTCAGAATGCATCACTAAATTCTATCAAAGATCCTTTATTTGTGTCACCTTCCTCAAATATTTACAGGAAGGAATTCCAGTCGTTTCAATGAAATTTTAATCAAATGAATTTCTTTGTCGCCTTTACACGTCGGAAATTATTTGATGGGGGTAATTGTAGTTTTCAAATTAGCAAGAACTTTGTATTTTAATTACAAGAATTTGAGTGAGTCTGTTTCTCCTTTTAAAATTTTAATGCTTTTTTTATTTTTATGTCGTTAGAATTGTTGAGTGGTTTTGCTTTCAATTCTAAACAATTTTATTCAAATTCAAATTGTATCATCTCTTAACTAAAGTTTTCATTACTTTTCATGTTAATGAAATGGAGATTTTTTGCTATGGAAATTATTCGTAATAGTGAAGAAAATGTATTCGAAAAGTTTAAATCTTTTTGGCACTTACTTAGTTTCATTGAAACATTTTTCTTATTTTTTGCCTATTCATATTTCGTTGATGATTTCATATTTTCAGGTTAACCAGCACTTTAGAATTATATTTTTTCACTTCCCATCTTTAAAATATCTTGTATTTTACCGGTTTCTATCGCTTACAGCGTTCGTTAGAGTGAAAAAAGTGGAAAATACATTGAAAAATTGTCTCGGGCTGCTAAAACGTTTCCTGTAGGTTTCACACACAACTGATTTTCGCCTAGCAAATACCACAGTTGATCAGTGCATACAGTCCATATCTATACAATAGTTCTTTACGTTCTTTAGTTATGAAGAGACCGTAATATTTGCCAAAACGAGCGCCAGCGAGTTTTGCAAATTATGCGAGTTGAATAATGTCGCTCTCTTTATAACGTGTTTACGTACAACGTTTCATCTAATTCCGCGCTTTTATAATATTTAATAAAATCTTCAATTACAATGGCAATATTGAAGCGGATGGAAATGGTGTTAAAAGTATTGTTACTATGAAGTATTCACCCAGAAAATTGACTTACTTTAAATAACTGTGTCCTTAATAATGTTGTTTTCAATGTTTATTAATCTTAAAATACTATTGAATTGAAATAATAGGGTAATTGTCAGTTAAAATAATGAAATAATTATCAGTTTCGACAGTACCTAATCAATAAATTATTCTATGAAACTCTCGATGAAACTTAAACAGTTACGTAAAGTTTTTACATAACTACTTTTCATAACTGATATATGAAGGTTATGAAAAATGTGACGTTACCTAACGTCAAGGAGTGATTTAAAGTGTCACATTTGATAGCGGAATTAGATAAAAAAATACTATATCATCATATTTGACGGCACATCAACTGTAACTGATTTAACGGTTACAGTAATTCGTTGTGATGGAATTCAGTAGTTGTTTGCAGTATTTACATTGCGAAATAAAACAGAAATACATAATTTAGTCGTTGTTTTTCTCAATATTATTGATTATTGTATACAATTTCCAATTCAATCGTTATGCATTAGTTATTAGTTGAATTTATTAGTTCAGGGAGAGTGGGACTGAAAGTTCCTGGGGTAAGTTTAAGAGTTTTTGTATGGTAAATAGAGAACAATACAGGGCCAGGACACAGCGCTTCCCGCGAGAAGAATGGGCGTGATTCTATTTAAAATTCTCGGCTTCCTGGATTATCAAAAGAGTCATTTTCTCTCGCTTTGAAGCGGTAGAACGAGCGAAAGTTAAAAGAACAGCTGTTTCTCGTCCATTCTGCAAATTTTATTTGTTTTGGTCATTTCGTTTGTTTGGAAGATTTTCATGAACCTCCAAAGTTACTTGGTTATAAATATAGTAAGAAACTGAATAGAAGGCTCACAATGCTAAGTATTTTTTTGATGTCTGTCCATGTCTGTTATATATGCATACAAATATTAATAAACTTATTAGTTGATCATCATTCTAGTAATCAAACTAGTTTCAATGATTCTGTTTTTTGTCAGTTTTTAGTATTAATTATGAAAATTTCGGATGTTGTCATAATTGCTGATTAATCAAACTTTCAGTTATAAAACCCCATACCAAAGTTCATGAGTTATCCAAAATCCTGAACTCTATCAACCCCAAACCTGACACATAAATTGAGCTCAATTCATGTCTAACATAAAAAGATTATAATCTTACCCTATCCCATTGCATCCAGCTTTTCTTTTCAACCACCAGGTAAACTTTGAAATTTCGGTGAGTTCTTCCCGATGCTGCTAAGCTTTTTTTAAGGGACATTACTGGAAAAATTTTTGTTTCTCTAAACAAGGTCATTTATGGACACATTTCATCATCAGTTTTTGTTCAAGATTATTTGGGGCAAGCTTTTGTTCCTCCATAATAAAGAAGTTGAGAGGTGAATTTTTTAATACAAATTATTTAGGATAAGGGACAAGAGTATTCAAAAATGCCCTGTCTAGACAAGTGTCCACTAACACAAGCGAGTAAACGGGGTGTCTGTATCGTGTACATAGGAACAAAGAACAACATCTTGGGTCCAGTTTTTATGTTTTCGAGATATTCGATTTGAACGTATTTTTTCAACATTGAATCTTATTGAAGAATTCCTTTTTTACCGCCTAATGCTGTAATAGACGAAAGTTACACTATTTATATTCATTATTATCAATATTAATGTTAAGTTCAGCATAAGCCTGATTACAGCACCACCTATCGAAACTAAATTGTGCATTTGAATCATCCAGCTTGTTACTCCAACACACACACAAAATTTCCCCAAAATCAGACCAACCATTCAAGAGAAGTTCACTATGAACCCGACTGCAGCGTCACCTGTAACTTTTCGTCTGACGTTTGACAGACGACTGAAACATAAGCATTCGACAACTAACTGTCACGTGCTTACAAAATAAGAGTATTCTCTCACACACACTTCCATCAAACCCGTCCCTTCCAGGATGCACTCCTCTAGGAGCAATGCATTCCGGGAAGAACATTCCTCCACCCCTCATCTCTTCCGATCTGCTGGGCTAGTCCATTTTCTTTCATTGGTTCATGGAAAAGTTCTGGCTATCTTCTGTTTTCACGAGGTTGGTGATAGTCCCCTTTCAGTCGGTGTGTTCTTAGTTTTTCCTCGCTTGCGGGGTGTGTGTGTGTATGTCGCTGCCTCTTAAAGTACTTCCTCAGCCGACTTATTACGACTAAAGACTTCCTTAGAGAGTGAATCCACTTGCTTAAGCTGTCCTTACTAGCTTTCTAGGAGGTCTTTTTGGGGACAGGCAGGACATCTAAGTAAGTGATCTGAAATTAGGATTAGAGTACTTATGCTCACTTACATACTGTCTTTACTTTGACTTCGTAGGTTCGTCAATATGTCCTGGTGGAGTTCTGGAAGAAAAATTTCATCTCCCCTATGTGTGAAGAGAAGAACTTCATTGTCTTCTTCTTTTTTAGAGGCTCTGGCTTCCTCTTGGGTGCTTCTCGCCATTCTCTGTAATTGGCTCTCCTTGGCAGTTGCTGCAGGTGGCTGGTTTGGGGATGGGTCATCTGATCGGTGTGAGCCTCCACATCTTACGCATCTTGTCTCCATGTGACTGGCCATGGTGGAATCCTTGGCAGTTGTAGCACTGCTTGGGTCCGCTTCCTCTTCTTGCAGAGTATTACTCGATACATCCTTGGAGTGAAATTTACATCATACGGACGGAAGACTGAATGTTTTAATGAAATTGTTGCTTCTACTATCTTCCTCGCTATCATTCCATATTCTCTCACCGTTTAAATCTTGCCTGGACTACGACAAACATTTCGAAACAAAAATCAGCCCAAACCGCACTGCTATTCTCGAGTTTTAGCGAGATAAACGAACAGCATTTGATTTTTACATACAGGTTCGTCAAATAATTATATTTTGTATAGCCATTCTGTTAGTGAAAGAGAGAAAGCTATACAATTACAGAGATACGATATATTTTCCCTTTCCAGATAGTGTATCAAGTCCAATCGAATCTAGAGTAGTGGCTGTTTCATGGATGGGAAGTATTTGGTCCTCTCTTGAACATTTTATAAAATTAAATGTATAAGTGCTCACTGCTGCTCCTATATGAGATCCTAGGTACATGGATGATAAATATTTGTCCAGTCTGTATATAGAGGTTAAATAAATAAAAACGACTGCTTGGCAATGTCGCAACGTCATCGTCTTCTCCTTTTAAATAAACCATATTACCGTAATTTTTGCTTCAAGTTCCTTCTTGGCATAGCTGCCCATCCCAATACTTCTTCAATTATAGGTAGGTACTTGGAATTCTTATATACATTTTTTTCTCATTTCATCATCATCATAATCATAAACCTCAATATACCCGAAGGTGTTAAGGTGTTTTGTCCATACAAGGATTGTACTTAAATATTTCATTCGTTTTTATACACAAATTTCGCCCAGTTTCTTCTATTTCGTGCAAGTTCTTTCCCTTCCTTCCAACTCTTGTTACTTTTTCCCAGGATACCAGCTATTACATCATCCCATATCAACTTGACTTGTCTCGAGTTGTCCATTCTTACCATATGTCCAAACCACTTCAGTTGTTGTCGTTCTATACTGTTTATGACCGGCTCGACCTCCAATTCCTTTCTAATAACGTCATTTCTCACTCGGTCTTTTTTTGTGATGCCCTTTATGCCCCTTAGAAATTTCATTTCTATGGCTTGTATTTTGCTCTTCTGTTGTTCCGTGAGTACCCAGCTTTCTCATTTCAAAGATGCAAAATTAACGTGCGACAGACGGAAGTAAGACCTCCGAGATGTTGTCAAGCAGCATATCTGCCATCAACGAGAGAAACGTGCTTCTCAATAATTTTCGAGGTGCATATGAATGTGCAGTGAAATTTACATTAGGAAACATTCCCCGTTCATGACAAAAATCGGGAAACTAGAGCTGACTGGCTTATTGGATTTATGAAGAGGAGCTTCTAGAAGCAACTCGTGTGAGACGTTCATCTGCATTCAACAGACATGGTGTAGATGGATTTTTAACGAGCATCAATGAAACTATCTGAAGCATAAGATAACACCATCAATAATCTGGGAGTTTATCCGACCTGGTCAATAATTTCAAGTACTTGCAAAATTATGTCACTTATCCTAAAATCAATTATTGTGCATCACATATTTATAATATATACAATTGATGGTTTTATTTGAAGCCATATTGCGGTGGATCGATTGTAGTGCTATCTAGCGGCACGTATTGAAAGTAGGTATAAGGTAGAAAACTGGGAAACAGAAACTGTAATTAGTGTACAGCTATCTACTATCAACTCACTTAATAATGTCAATGTTGCCATGTTTCAATTATAAGCTAACTAGATATTTCAGAGTTCCTGTAAAAAACCAAGACGCACACATTAAATATGTTTGTTGTATTATGAATATTATGTTTTCGCGTACATTTTGAAATTATTAAGTTTATACATAATATATACTAGAAAAAAAGGTTTCTTACAATTGTGTACTTTATTTGTTTTAAGTTAAAAACGTAAATATTTATTATTTGCCACACTTCTATTATGGACAAAGATAAGTAAGTGTCACAATGTTACCAGCGCGTGGCCCTTTTGGAAAACTGAAACCATGGTATTGCTGGTATTGTGATACTCACTCATCTTTCTCCATAATAGAAGTGTGGCGATTGGCGAACAATAAATAGATAATGTTCTCAACTTAAAACGAACAAAATACACAACTTTTCCACTTTTATTAATATCACAAATATATTTAAGGTGTGTCTCGGGTTCCCACAGGAACACTGAAATATCTAGTTTGTTGATAATTGAAACATGGAAACATTGACATTTTTAAGTGATTAAAATGTAGATGGTGCCACATTAATCACCCTTAGTAGTTACCTATTTTTCTACCTCAGACCTACTTTCGATAAGTGCCGCTAGATGGCACTACAATACGATCCACACGATCCACCACAGTATGGCGTCAGCTGAAACCATCAATTACTAGCTGACCCGGCCATGCGTTGCTGTGGCTAACGTAACCCCTTTTTAAAAATGTTATCATACGCCTATTATGGGAGGAAATTTGTCCAAATAAATAAACCTCCTTTTTATTGTACGCTCATGGTAAATGGAAATTTTACAAATCAATGATTCCCTTTCCCCTTTGTTGCATAAAAGCGTGACGGATAACCAAAACTATTGTGTGTTGCATAAAAGTGCTCAATGCGCCCACAGAAGTTTTCAGTTCACAAAATTAATATTTCCATTGCATGATAGAAAAAAATGTATTTCGACCTCTCAAATTCAACTGATTTCATTTTTTTCCAGGCTGTATAGTATTCGGTTCAGATCAAGAAGTTGCTGAATTAATGAAAGCAGTACGTCGATGTAATGCTACTGGGTACTTTTCTTGGATTGGCAGCGACGGATGGAGCGCTAGGTCTTTGGTATCAGAAGGCAACGAAGCAGAAGTAGAAGGTACTCTGTCCGTACAACCCCAAGCAAGAGAAGTTCACGGATTCAAAGACTATTTTTTGAATTTGAACGTTGAAACCAACACTCGGAATCCATGGTTTGTAGGTAAGTGGATTTTGTTGAGTTGATTCAAGACTGTTGTCAAAATTCAATTTTCCCCTCCGATGGTGTCTACTAATTCTAACGATGCTTTGATGCACGCCTCACTTCAAAAACGATTTAAAAATACATCCACTTCCCCTAAGGCAGTTGTCGTGGCCCAAAAGTTTTAGTTTACATCCAGTAACATAATGCGCCATAGTTTTTGTCACAGACTGTACCCTAGAGATACTATCATTCTCATGTACACAGATATAGTTTTCAAAAGTTGGTGCATGTGTTTACACTTTGTCCATTAGTATTCAACATACTGCAATAAGTTTCTATTCGGTTTCCTAGCATGTTCATTGTTCTCAATTCCTCGAAGTTTGCCAGGTTATATACAAGGTATGAAGGGGTCAAAACTCTTTGAAAAAAATCAATCTAATAACAATAAATTCCATGTCAATGCTACAAACTTTATGCCTGTTTGCACCGTTATTAATTTAAGCACGCATTTCGTAAGTTGTGCATAATTTCAATAAGCACTTGATAGTCTAGCTTGCTGCAAATTAGTACAATTAAATATTTCCAATTCGCTTGGAAGTCTGAAAATAATGTAGATCTATTTCTCTTTGAAAATACGACAGACATGGAACTATTATATCCCAGGCATTCCTGCAATACACCAATCTCATGGTGAGATTCTCACTAGTCCCTTCAGAATAAGGGTTAGAGGGCAATAAATCGATTCAAAATTTTGATGGGAATTGTATAATATCCTTAATGACCTTACCTTACCTTAACCCAAAATAATAATCAGCCCATAACAAAATTCAGGTATTAACCTGCACTTATATCCGCCCCAAACGTGATATTTCCTCTCTTCCATTATACAATCAAAGTTTGCCAATGTCCTGAAATTAATCTAAATTCCAAATATTATTCCAATCGAGTATCTCTTGATCCCTTATATGTTTTGTTAAAGAATTTTGGGAGCACCACTTCAACTGTAGATTAGCGAATAGTTCTAGAACGCCGTACAATATGAAAATTACAAATATTTGCAACGGAACGGAAAAGCTGACCTTGAACAATACAGTGTTCGAAGATCAACTCCAATTCGTATCTGACGCTGTTTTGGCCTTCGCTTACGCAATCAGGTATGTACATTAATTGTGTATATTATGATAATTATAATTGATTCAATTCATGATCTATGTTAGTATAAGCAGATTTGTTTATCGGGTAATAATATCAATAATAATTAGTAGAAATATACCTACATTCATAGCAAATATAGTGAAATGCAGTCTTATCATACAGGTCATACGATTTTCTTCCATTGCGTTTAATGAAATTTCCAAATAAAATCCGTAAAACGAACAAGACAGACAATTTTAACGGAAGAAAAAAGGATATGTATTTAGTTTTCAGCGATTCTAAAAAGTCTTTCACCAGCGAAGTTATTATTTAAATGTCAGTTATGTCACTTTGACTATTCAAAGTGACGATATGAGTAATAAGAAGCAATTTTTCGGTATTTTGCATCCCCAAGCAAAAAAAAATAGTACTTGATCTGATAGATTATTTCGAGATTGAATGGAAAAGTGGAAATTCGTCAACCAGTGTACAGGAAAGATCAACCAACATTATTTTCTCCGGGAAGATTTGTAATCTCACATTTTGGTAACCTCTCTATTACTTCTGATTTGATACATATGGTTAGTGACCTTTGACCTATAGAGTCCTATGGAGAACGAATGGCCCACTTTTCTCATAAAATTAGACTGTTGGTTTGAGAAGTTAATTTTGAAATCCACGAAAAAGTAGTGGTAATTTAGCTTCACAGAATTTCAAAAAATGTCCTAGCTTTCACCAGATTATACAGCAATAATTTCATGGAGATATCATGAGACCTATCTTGTACACACTCCTGATTTATTCGGCCAATATTTGTTCATAATAGTAATGAGCAAAGCAAGACCAAGGCTCAGATAGTCTTGGTCTTGGTCTTGCTCAAATCGTAAGGTCTTCGTCTTGATTTTGCTTATTTAGTCTTGGTCTTTATTCTACATCTTACTATTTTCTTTTACTCCTGAAGATCATCATGGTAATAAATTATCAATAATTTACAATCAATTATCAACCAGCAAAATGATTTATTTCATTACTATTTGAAAATTATTATTATTTTTAATAATAAATAAGCATAAAATTATTTTTTTGACATAACTTACATAAACAAGAATCTATCATTTATTTTTCATTGACTTTTTAATTCCATTAACTATGAAGCGTTTGTCTTATTATATTTATTGAGTAATGGTAAAATATAGTAAGGCAAACTGGTGATTCAAAACACCAAAAAGATTGTGTTTTGTGGAAGTAAGAATTTTCAATTGAGTCTTGCGTATTTGGTATTGGTCTCGCATTTTCAATCTGAGTATTGGTCTTCTTCTTGTTCATTTATCTTCTGTAAGTTCCTTGTGGCATTACTTATTCTTTTTTCTTACTCTTTTGGGAATCAAACCACAATAATGTTTTTTATTTTTTATTTCGACGTTTCGGTAGCGTTCCAGCTACCGTTGTCAAGATTAACTAGTAATAAAATTGATAAAATAATTTTTGTTCCCTATCTGACACAACGAAAAAATAGACAATCAATAATATTTTGAAGTTTAAGACTACAAAACTTTGTTGTCAAATTTTATTAAGGTCCATTCATAGTAGATCACACCTCTGGTAAAATGTGAAGTAAAATATTTTATTTTATGACATTCTAACGATATGATAGTCTACTAGAAATGGAATCCAGTGAAGTGCACTTTCCAGGAACGGTTTTTATTGGAATAGCGCTTTTTTTAACTTATTTTGGAAATGTTGTTAATAAAACGCGTTTGTTGTTACTTTTTTGTGTATGATCATTTTTGTTTTCAAAACATGTTTGGTGATTTTGTGTATTGAAGTGTGTATCGATTTACAACTATTCCAATGATAAATCGTAAGAAAACCTGGATAAAAACTTATGATGCTATCCTGATAACGCAGGTAATTGATTATTGGAAATTTTTCTCTCCAACATTGGTAACAAAATTTGACTACATTCGGCTGAAATACTAGCTACACATTTATCTGCATTTAGTTGTATCAAAGCACTTTCTTTTATTTTTCGTCTTTCATTATTGGGCACCTTCAATATTATTTTTGTCGAATCCCATTGAATTTTATGACCCTCTTCCCAAGCATGTTTACAAATACCTGACTTAAAGAACTCCCTATCTTTGATGTATTTTTTATGTTCACTTATTCGGAATTTCAATGGTCTAGATGTTTCACCTAAATAGAATTTGTCGCATTCACAAGATATCTGATATATGCAATTTTTTGAAGATTGTTCTTCATTTTTTGGTTTCGTTTTTGTTAAGATAGATCTCAAAGTATTGTTAGATTTAAAGCTGGTTCGAATGTTAAATTGATTACCAATTTTCTTAATTCTTTCTGACAAACCCCTAACATACGGTATTGTCAAGTTTTTAAAAATTATGTTACCTGAATTATTAATATTGTTATTCTTATGGGGTATTAACAATGAGCCTTTCTCTATATTCTTGATTTCTTTATTTACAAATTCTGCCGGGTAATTATTGGCATTTAAAACATTTTTCAGTAGAGTTTTCTCCTTTGTGAAATGATTATCAAGGCCAAGTCCAATTTTCCTCATCAGTAGTTCATAGATATCCATAAAAAATTGTCGGTACAGGCTTATGACAAATAAGAAGAAGTGAATTGAAAAATTTTGGAGGTACATATTCGAATAAATCACCGGCAGCCATTATCTTGGTTGTGAATCTAAAAATATTTTCCATATAAACGAAATTGCGGCAAACGAAAAAATTAAACTTCAGCACAAAATATGACTCTTTCCCGGTTTTTTCTACTGAAAACTGAATAAGCCGATTTGTTTTCGAGAGATGGAAGTTTTTCAAATATTTTT
>CAJUYG010001415.1:64255-117785 GCA_910591675.1 Galerucella calmariensis
AGTTTACAGAATGTACATTCTCAAAATATTCAGCTGAATGAATTATTGCAAATTGTGTATTACAAGTACATTTAATTTTCAGAAATACAATAACCAAAAATACCTACTTTCAAAGTACCTTCCTCATATATTTCCAATACCAGCAAATGAAATCGATACAGCTATACTTAATTCAGCTTTCAAGTAGACTTTTTCATATGGACTGAAATTGAAAATTTTCAAAACCCATCAGTCTATATGACTATATGACGGATAAAAATTGGACTTATCAGTAAAGGAGGGAATATTTTAAATTCAACTTGATCTGATCCATCTTCACGCCTAATGCAAAAAAACGGGTCAGGTTAGCGAAAGTTTATTATATTTTATTGTATGAAAATAGTTATTAGGGTTAAGGTTTCCATAAAAAAAGGGCAACTGAATCGTTGAATTACGAGGGGAGTATTGAAACACTAATCGAATTGTGATATTAGATATTCCGTTGAAATATCTTACTTACCTTTAAACTGAATTCAATCCAAAACTACATTTCAGGGGATATTTTAGCGAATATGTTGTGATATCACTAGTATTTAATATTTCAATAATAAAAGGAAATAAAAAGCATAAAAAGCATTTGACACCACACCTCATAAATTGTTATTAAATAAATTGGAGGAGTATGGAATAAGAGGCAATACTACAAACTCATGGAAATTTATCAGAAAAATATCAAATGGTTCAAATCGATAGTGTAATGAGTGCACCACATAAAATCACATGTGGTGTACCTCAGGGAACTGTTTTTGGGCAACTTTTATTCCTTCCATACATTAATAGTATGCTTTACTTGAATATTCAGCTTTGCAGATGACACAGTAGTATTTTATAGTTCCTCCACATGGCAAGTCCTAAAAAATGATATAGAAACTGATTTTCCTAATATTGCTTCGCGGTCGGATTATTTAAACTGTCACTCTTTGTAATTATGCAACAAGTTATCGATGTATCACCTGATTATTCTGAAGTACTCATAGTATTACTACTGAATAAATTATAATTATACCATTATCTGTCCATTTGCTCAGCTCTTGCTGGTAATGTCCAACTATCCCGAGCGTTTGGAAACGAAAATAGGGTTAGGCTCATAAGTCGCGTATTTAGAAATTTTCGGACAATGTGACAAGTATTCATTATTGCTGATCGATGTATGTGTTTTTATGAAGACCTAGTTTGGTGAGGCTGTCTTTTAGAGTTTTGGGAATTAGTCCCGTAGATGGAACGATGACCACCACCACCTCCACTTTCTCTTCTTGTCTCATCTGTCCTACCCCAATTGCAAGATCTGTGTATTTTGCAATTTTCTCGTTGTATTTGTCTAGAATATTGTTATTATGGGGTACAGCAGCATCCACCAGAAGAACCGAGTCTAAAATCAGCATTCTCTAGTTCCAAATGCGGATGGTACTTGTGATAAGGGGTGTTGTACCTGCGTAGGTGTTCAAAGCTTATGCTGAACATCCCGACGTAATGTGTTGTATCGTCTCCTGTTTTTGGAAATAATGTTCCATCACTTTTAAGAAAATGTAACTGTAATAATAAACTATTTACTCGAAACGATTTCTTCATAATATCATCTTATCAAAATATAATAGTTAATTCTCCTTTAAGCGTTAATGATAGGCACGACGTTACACACATATAGATCGCGACACGTCCTATGAGAGGCGGAAATGTATTTTCATTAGACTAAGGAACTTTTGGGCTGCTTTCGAGTAAATAATTGTGAAATATCTTGTTCATTCCTTCAGCGCCTCAAACTATAAATATGAATTATTTAAATTGTAGTTTTATCGAAGCCATCTTGGAACATGTCCTGCCATTAAACTAAACGGCATAGGTCAGCAGATAATAAAATATTTTATCTTTTCCGGCAGGTCTGAGCGGAGATCGGTTTCACTTCGATGAGAACGGAGATGCTCCTGCAAGATATAACATCAAGCACTTCAAGCAAGTCTCCGAGGGAAAATACGCCTGGATAACGGTTGGGCAATATTTGGAGGGAGAATTACAGCTCGATATGTCAGGTAAACGGTGAATCTTGATTTTGATGTTTCAGAAGGTTTTTATAATGACTAGTATACATGGTATTTCAAAAAAGGTGGTTCGATTGGTAGGATAAATTATTTAAGTAAGTTTAATTTTCGTACAGTAGTCGCCAATTACTTGGATGTACTTAAATGTGTCTAAGGAGATTATGACTCCTCCCGACCGACAACCACTCATCAAAAGACTGAATTATAATAGGCAGAGGCATCGGTTCAAGTCATTATAAATACAACTTTAGATTTCTTCTGCAAAAGTACTGAGATCCATCTTCAAAATATTTACTATATTTCCCATTGTTGCCACGAGAAGAGATGGACGAGAGATAAAATGGGGTCGTCTCTTGTCTCGTCTCGCTTCTCTCGTGATTTGAACCAAATATAATAAAAACCAATCAAAATTTTAATGCGTTTAGGTTAGGTTTTTTCTATTATTGTGTGCAATAACTCACTATTATCACATAAAGTGTGGGGGGAATTAGTAGACCGACCAAAAAAACAGATGCTGATGGTAACTTACAGAAATATAAGGCTCGTCTAATTGCAAAAGGTATCACGCAGAGGTACGGCCAGTCACGTAGCTATAGCTTTTACATGGGGAGGGTTTTGGTGTTTTTCTTCTGATAGGTTCAGAAGGGGAAAGCTTTATTGAAGGCGCCGCCTAAGGCAAAAAAAAATCGAGTGCCACGACCTAAAGCAATTTTTCAAGTTCAAGAAATAATGTTTTTTTTTTACTATTTGTTTGACTTGGCTACATCTAAAAGTATTTTTAAACATCGTTTTTCGTTTTGCCCCCTTCTGCTGTTATAACCATGTATATATTTTTTTTAAAGGAGCCGTCCCTTCGGTGGCACCTCCTCAGCCTCTTGGGCTTATTGTGGATTCTCCCAACATTCTGACTACAGCCTATTCAACCAATCCGTTCCCTGTATCAGCTCATACAGGTTCTTTACTGGTTGGTTGTAGAAGTCTTCTTCTTGGTTGGTTGTAGAAGTCTTCTTCTTCTTCTTCCATTCAGTTTTTTCCTCCTGTGGTCCAGCGTCTCACAGTTGCATAATATGTGCAGAGCTGTTTCAGTGTCCTTTTTGCATCTCCTGTATGTGAGAAGCCCCGTTATGGTGCGTAGTTTGTTCCTGCTTAATGAGAGCAGTTCTTTTGCTACTTTTTTTGATAGTTCTTTCATAAATTTCTTCCCATTGTGTTTGCCTGGGCGTATTCTTCCAGAGTTTTATGGATTGTTCTTTTACCCACCCTTTCAACCATGACCTAGTGGAGCATCTGATGATGCCCACAGATGGTTCGGGTCCGTTCATCAGTGTTGACGTTCGTCAGCTTTTTCATTGCCAGCGATTCCTTTGTGACCTAGGACCCACTCAAGTGTTACACTATTCCGAGTCGCCAAGTCGCCAGTCTTCTAAGTTCTTCGCCGCATTCCCATACCAGCCGAGATGTTACCTGTATATTAAATTTGGAAGCACCTATTTTAAAAAGTGATAGATGATTGAAAATTGAAGCTTTTATTAAAACAGAAAATCAATCTCACAAAAGTAAATTTAACCTCTTCAGCTAAATTATTCACAATTGTTGAGGAATCTATTTCTATTACCATATCCCGATGAATACTCATATTGCGGCAGTATGCTAATAAAAAATTATTATATATACCCTCATTGTATTTTCTATGGGGAGGATTTGAACCCCCCAAAACCCTCCCCTCATATACATCCCTGGGTACGGCATAGATTATGAGGAGACTTGTTTACCAGTAGTCAGATATTCTATTCTTCATACATTATTGGCTCTAGGTGTTTGAATTTAAAGAAAACTGTTTCCGTTGTTGGGTGAATATGGGGAAAAAAGAATTTTGAGTGTTAACTAAACATACTTTTTTAAGTGGAAAACAATTGAAGAAACCGAGGAAAAGTTATAGATAGTAGTAGTAGTAGTAGTAGTAGATATTATCCTAAATATGCTCCGTCTCATGGAATTATTTGTAAGTGGTTCTCTTTTTTTCAAAATGGCCATATGAACACAGATGATGCTGAACGTCCAGGATCATCATTTACTGTGAGTACTTCAGAAATGGTTAATAAAATCCGTGCCCTTGAACTTAGCGCTCGTCGACTTTTAGTAGTAGCTAATAATGATTCAACCGAACGGGTATGCAGTATTTTGCATATGAAAAAGGTATCTGGGTATCTGGAAGGAGAGTGTCGCGATTGCTTAATGCTGATCAAAAACTCACTGGTATTAAAAATTCGAACGTTCGAGTGAAATTTGCCGTCGATATGTCACAGTAGATGAAACTTGGGTACATTTTTATACCCCAAAAACAAAAATACAGTCAAAGCAATGAATTTCATTCGAAGAACGTGCTCCCACGAAAGCAAAAACCATTTTTTCGGTCAATAAGGTCATGGTCTCAGTATTTTGGGATTCCAAACGTGTAATCTTCATTTATTATTAATAAGAAGGAAAAACGATAACTGACCAATATTATGCTGATTTGCTAACATGTTTTGATACCGAACTTAAGAAAAAACTATCGCATTTGTTGTCTCTTTTATTGTCTCTTCTATTGCAAAAAAATCAGCTGAGCTGCGTTACGATTCATTGCCTAATCCGCCATATTCACCTGATCTGGCTGCCTTTCATCACTTTCTGTTTTAAAACTTGAAAAAATGGCTTGATGGAAAGCGATTTCAGAAAAATGAATAGGTGATTCTCGAGACAAACACGTATTTTGCGGAACTTCCTAAAGATTATTTTTTGGATGGTGTGAAAAAATTGAAAACCCGCTGAACTAAGTACTAAGTGTGTAGAATTAAGAGTAGATTGTTTGGAAAATAAAATACTTACAGTAAAGTTACCTTTTCATTTGAAAGTCACTAATCCGTCGAACCACCCACGTATATGGAGCATTCGGAAGGATTTGAAACGAATAATGCTGGAAGAAATAAACTGTGCTTATTGAAAAAGAGTATTTATTGAGAGTTCATACTTATGGGATGGAAAGGTGCATAGTGTTTTAATTAAAAATGGTTATCGACAATCAAAGTCAGAAAAATGTGTCTATGAAAAAGACTACAATGATAAAAAGGTAATACTTGCTTTGTGTGTGGACGATTTTTTTGTCTTTCCTAATAGTGAAAATGGTGAAAATGAGCTATTCAAAATTTCAAATAAGATCCTTGAAATAAAATGTCTGGGGCCGGTGAAACAATAAGTTATAGGTATTAGAGTTTTTAGAAATAGAGAAATTAAAATTATCACGATAAAGGAGATTTGAAAACTGTTTTAAATAAGTTTGGAATGGTGGACTGTAACCTCCCATGGACATTAAAGTGAAATTAGGAAAAGCGGATAGTTGTGATACAAAATATCCTTATCAAGAATAAATGGGTAGTTTGTACTGGACCAGAGCCTATAGCATATACTAGCAGTAAATTAAGTCAATATAATACTGATTTTAATGATGTCATTGGTTAGCTGCAAAAAGAGTTTCAAGATATTGAAACGGTACTATAGGTTATGAACTTGTTTTTACTAAGGGTAGTAGTGATGGTATTCATATATTTTTCTACTCCCTTACTATAAATTGTAAATTAAATGCCAATTATCAGTTTCTTGATAACACTCATTATAACACTGGCTTTCTTCATAAAACTGAAAAATTGACCAATAGAAATCTATATTTCCATATATTCAAGTAAGCCGACCCAATATTTTCTGTAGAATGTTTGGCAGTTTCTTAGAGATTCGTGACAGTCCGCAGACCGTGAGAAAGTGGAAAAAACACACACAAGTCATAAATTTGCTTTCAAAATTCAATTATGCGGTTATTTACAAAATAAATTGAATAAAAAATTAGTTAGCTGATAATTAATACGTGGAAAAACCAATTTTTCCATCTAATGAATTTTGTTAATAACTGCATAATTAAATTTTGACGGAAAATCTATGAATAACCAATTAGTCGATTATTTTGTCCTTAATAACTATGTGTTTATTTATACTTACTACGAATTTTTAAAAACGATTTGTCAGCTAGTCCGTCAAAAGCTTAATAGCACTTAATAGAACTGATCTTGATGAATCCTCGAAAATATCCTCAAACCATTATAAACTTTTATTTTCTGCATAAAGTACATTTAGTTGATAATTTTGTACTTATCCTCTTGAATTTCTGAGAAGCATTTCCATGGCAAATGGAAATTTGTAGGCATTTGAATTAAAATGTTTCTTAAAAATTCCATAATTCTCTCAGGAAATCCAAGTAGTGATTGTTTTGCGACACTCCAAATGATTAAAATGCAAATATACGAACTACAAATACACAAACAAAACATCTTTAATGTAGGTATTTTTGTTACAATAAATTAGTTTTTATAAATAAAATCATCAATTCAACGACATCGACAGATCTTTTACAAAGCCAAAACGAAATTCGCGAATTCAATTCCAGAAATTTATGGCTCCCTCGTGATGCATTGTAATCAGAATGGTATATAACAAATTGAAGGTTGTCAAGCTTAAATCCAAATCATTTCCATTTCTGATTGAACTTTTCGATTTTTATGAGTATTTTAAAAACGTAACAGCGCCAAACGGACTATTCAAGCAATCAATCAATCAAATCCTTATTGGATTATTTTTTATGACAAATGATCAAGTCTCTATACATTCATAAATCAAATGAAATTAATTGGTTTATATATATTAGATATAACTAAAAGAATGTTCCTTCCGGCCTACACACTTAATTGAAAATCAAGTTACTGAACCGCAAATTCAAGAGTAGAAGAACGGTTTAATGAAAGCAGAACTATCAATAAAACACACAAATTTTGTGATATTGAATGAATTGAATTGTGAATTGAATCTTAAATTTCATTGTTAATGGCAAGCGAAAAAGCCTACTTTTCAATGTGATTGTAGAAAAAAACACATTTTCACTCTGTTTTAAGCTACAGAATACCGGCAGCGTCCAATTAAATTCGGCAGAAGTGGTACTGTTGCAGTGTCAGCACGTAGATACACGTCTGACAAGATCGGTTTTGGTGTACGCGTAACTGATTCGAGAATGCGGATAGTCGATTTTCGGGCGATTTTCAGTCAACATAATATTTACTAGTAGCTACTAGAGTACTATGAATGTGACACATAACAATATCTGAACATCAATATGGGTAAAGGCCTTAGGCGTTCGGACAGCGAAGTATTTGTAGTAGGGTCTGTTTTTCACCGTCGTACAGGACCCTAAAAATGTGATAAAATTCACAATGATATTCATTTTCCTCGTATCACACCTAAAACAATCTTTGAGTATCCCACTCCCATCATCAATTCATTTGTTCCCTCTATTCCAAACCCCTGTTTAAATTAAATTGTTTCATTTTATCAGTGGACACTTTGACACAAAATTATACCGTCCAAAATTCACAATCACCCCATTTGTCTTATTCACTGGAGACTACACCGACACGGATTCCGTATAATAAACGAGCTGGACAAACTGATTTACAATAAAATGGTATGGAATTCAGAAAAACTTTCCGAATAGTGGAACAATTATGAGTTTAACGGACTATAGAGTGAATGTACTGAACTACTGTTAGTTTATTCAATAAAATTATTAGTAAAAGTCAAATAAATTTGCGTTTATGTACGTGAACATTTATCACAGTGAACATTTGCAGAGCTGTCAGATTGTTCATGAAATATGGAAATTAACCGAAAATATTTGAAGTAAACAAAATTCCACAATATATATCCAATGAAAACTACAAAAATCAATAACATGTGAAATGTTAACAGAATAGGAACTAGGTCGATTCACATTCTAGTTCATTTTCTAAATCTTATTCAACATAAGTGTCACTCTCTTCAGCATTAACATTTATAACTATCGGACTTACTTCTGGACTGTGCGGCAACAAGACCATTTTTCTGGTAGTGGCTATTCTACCATCATTAATTGGTGGCTTCTTTATGAAAATTTCTAGACAAATATTTACATTGAGGAGCGTCTAAACCCAAAAAATTTATTTTGCGCAAAGATCATTTTGTTACAAAAGTTTTTTTTATTGGTAGGTTTTTTTTTGTGTTTTCGAAGCCGTTCAGATGCCGGGAGCACTGCAGCCTATTGGCTTATTGTACTCTACTCCCACATTTAGTCCACCCATCCAGTTATCCCCGTACATTCGAGTAGACGATATAGGTCCATTAGATGTCTGCCATATTTTAGCTTTAACAGGCTTAGACGAGAATGTTCCGACAGGACCTATCTTGAAACTCTGAGTGCTGTTTTACTCTAACTTAGGCATTCATTTGTTCTCAACAGGTTGTTGTCAACCAGAAGCATATTTTTTCATCTACGCCTTACTAGAATCCTTTCTTCCTCCTGATTTGTCTATGTCTTCCAATATTACATTGAAGCTGATAATTTTAAAGAGAATTTTAATTGAAAGTTTGCCAAAGTATTTCATCGATTGATACCGTTTTTCTCTATTTGTTTTTGAGCAACTGAATTGTATGTCATTTCGCATCATTTTTTTCCTACCAATTTCTCAATCATTTTTTGTATTTAATATTGCATTTTGTTCAATTACTATTAATTTATTTTCAAAAACATTTCCAAGAAGAGCGTGATATATTCAGATTTTTTTTGTAATGCCTGCGTGTGTTGGTATTATATAAACTGAATATTAAACTCAAAGAATAATTCATCTAAATCTTAAATGTGGTTCGAATCAAATCAGATTATGTTATAAAACATCAATCACACCACAATATTAATAAATTTGACCTAAGCGAGACCAACAATTGACCGGTCTGTAGTTTTGGTAAGCTGTTTACCTACCATTACCAGGCTATGAAAAATAGGAAAAATATGGTAGTCTCAACCTGAAGAAAACATCATAATTCCATCTAGGGAACAAGTGATGCACCCACGTAATTCAGAAGAAATTATCTGGTTCGCCGATGGTTCCAAAATAAACCATGGCACTAGGACTTCTTATCGGTAACTAAAGTCCAAGAAGTTATATTCTCAAATATTCCATATAAACTGCTCATCAATATTCTTCTGCTTCTAATTTCAAGCCTCTCTGATCTGCAAATAACCTTAAACAGGTAGAGTGGACATTAGGAAGACAACTCTAGTGTCACTCATTGCTTGTATCTACCAATTTCAGAGTCCGTCCCGTATCCAAGTAAATAAAATAATATCCAGTGTTATTAAGTAGTGATGATTTAATTCAATTGTAGCTAATATTAAAACGCTCCGCGTATTTTTATTGATGCATATACTTCAAATGTTATTAAAATGACGAAATTGATTATAATATGTCTTAGTACGCTCAAAACTGAACCAGTGAAGGTTTCAGAGCTAAGTACGTTCCCGTTATCCTTATGAAAAAAGAGGCTCGACAACAACGTAATTCCCTTTTTTTATATAACGTTAAAGCAGGTAAATCTGATATAGATCCAGAAAGGAACATTGTAAAGGCGTGGAGAGAAAATTAGTAATCTCCTCCTCTTTATCGTATTCGATTATTCAAAGGATCCGGGATCTGAAATTTCTCAAGGATGATATCATTGGCAAATTCGATAGAATTAGATATTACGCTTGTTTCGAAAATTCGGAAACAAAGACACAGACAGACGCCGTGCACTTGAAGGGCTGCTAAAGGGTAGACAATTTATGCATTTGATGCAGACTACTACTGTTACTAGTGTGAGATGGGTCGGTATGTGAAGGTGAATTAAACATGAATCCTTACAAATTAAAAAGATCGTCAGCTGAGTGGACAGCAGTAAGAGCCGTCCGAGTAAAGCTTATTATAGGAAATAAATCAGATATAATATAAAGTGGCTAGACACCACTTGTGGAGTTGCTCCGCATAAATGCCTCCTAGCTCCGCTTCATTCCAGTCCTCTTCATTCAATTATTTTCTCGCTTATTTTTTCCAAGAAATCCTATCCCTCGTTTTTTCCTTCCATCTAACGATTCCTATCCTTCTCAGGTCCTCCTCCATTTCCTTCAGCCACTAAGATCTGGGTCTTCCTTGCCTTCTCCTACCACCTGGCTCCCACAGTAGCATTGAGCAAGCGATTGCTCGCTCACCTTCTCTCCATACATGTCCGAGCCATTTTATTCTTTGTCTCTTTATTCTCTTTACTATATCTTCCCCGTTCATTTCTCTCAGTATTTCATTATTCATACGTTGTTTGTATTTATTGTCGTTAGTTTTTAATTGCCCTAGAATTGTTCTCATTATTTTTCGTTCTACTATCTTCAACTCCTTCCATCTCTTTTTGTCATTGTCATCGTTTCTGCTCCATACTTTATCACAGGTCTTATTATTGCGTTGTGAATGTTAAATTCAGTGTATCTTGTTAATAGTTTGTTTTTCAATAGTTTCCCATTGGCATAGTATACCCTATTAGCAGCCCTTATTTTTTCGTCTATTTCTGATCTTCGCTCCCCATTACTGCTGAAAGTGACTCACAGATATTTGAATTTTTCTGCTTCCTCAAATTCATATTCCCCTATCTTTATCATTCTGTTTTCACACTGTGTGCCAACTCTCATTATTTTCGTTTGGTATCTATGTATTTTTAATCCCATTTTGCCACCCTCTTTTGTTCATTCTAGTAGCATTTGTTTCATGATACTCCTCCTTTTTGTTACTATCACTATGTCATCTGCATGCGACTATCTGGCCCCCGCTCGTTCTTAAATTCCCCTTGTTCACATTTCTCAGAACATGCTCCAGAGCCAAATTGAATAGTGTTGTTGATAGAACTTCACCCTGTCTTACGCCTCTATTAGATACAAAGCCCTCCATTTCTCCTTTACTTATGAGTATCTTCACTTTTGGCTCCTTCATAGTCATTGCAATTAATCTTCTCAACTTACTTTCTATTCCTGTTCTTTCAGTCCTCTCATCAGTTCACTTCTTCCTACTTAATCAAATTCTTGTTAGAAATCTATAAATAGCATTTCTATTTCTGCTTGATAGTGTGAATAGCGTCAATTGCAGACTTTCCTTGTGTGAAACCGTATTGGTATTGACCTATTATTGCTTCCGCTTTTCCAGCTAAGCGACTTTGAATTATTGCTGACGTTATTTTTATGCTACATTTAAGAGAGTTATACCCCTACCTTTTTTGCACTCCTGCTGATCCCCTTTTTGTGTATTGTGACTATTTGCCCGACTTCCCATTCTTCGGGCATTATCTCTTCTCCCCATATTTTCTTTGTTAGCCGGTATAATATTTGGTACAGTTCCTCTCCTCCGTACTTAATCAATTCCATGTTTATTTCGCCTTTGCCCGGTGCTTTCCCATCCTTGCTTCTTTTAATAACTTCTATTAATAATAATAAGATCATGCTGTTGAATGTTCGTTCCTAAGACCGTTCTTTCGTTTTACTAACAACCCCATCTTTCACTTAAACGTCCTTAACACGCTCAAATCTTATTGGCACGTTTCAAACAACTTAACGTGCTCGTTCTCCACAGACAATTTTCAACACAAAGGACTGTAATTCATCTATTATATATCATAAATATCTCAAAGTTGAATCCGGCTTTTTTGGTTAGTGAAGTACAATTGTTGAATCTGCTTAAAATCGTATTCGAGTTTAATTTCACCATAAATTCGTTTCATCTGCTTAGACGTTCGACTGTGTGCGGAGACTCTTAGAGATACAATTTGAATTTTATGATACGGCTTACGTCTTTGTTGCCTTGGTACAGTATATACGGGTACGGTTAATAGTAACTATTATTGGTATGAAAAATTCTATTCAGATTGTAACATGTCTGTCGACCTGTTGTGATTTTCAAATTTATATAGTAAATCATTCTTAATTCCCGCTTGTCGTCTGATGAGCCACCACCAATCCCTAACCCTGACTGGAGACAATTGACATCTGGCAACGACCGCTTCCATTTTGAGAACGCAGCCTCACCTTTTTTCGCTACCGACCGTCTTGGAAGCAAGACGTACCTTTACCGTATCGCTAATTTTTTCATACTATTGCTGTGGTAAGTAAAATAGAAAGGATATCGCTAACCCAGCTGGGTTATCGCTAAACCCCCAGAATACACCTAGGCAGCCTTGAGAGTACCCAGGATATCCTACAGACATCTTTATCTTCCCCTACCGAACCACTTGCTAGGACATCTTTATCTTTACCTACCGAACCAATTTCTAGTACATCTCTACTTTCTACAACACTTCTGTCCACCCTTCCATAATAAAAACAATCCAAGTACCTACCATATAAAGTGCAGGCCTTAAAACTTTCTTTTCCCTTCTAAGGGCAGATTATTTTAGATTAATTTTTTTAATTTCTCATCCACGCGTCTGCAAGAGCTCTTGGGGGATCGTGTCCGGGTTTACAAGTTTTTCAACTCTTTTTGTTAACTTTTAATCAAATCCTACAAGGTGTTCCTACCTTTTTCACTCTAGTTTCCTTTTTTTTAATTCATTTTCATTCTTTCGTCGACGTCTAAAAGATAGTGGCGCGCGAGAACTTTTATAATCTGTCAACCCCCTGGTATACCCGGTGTAGCATTCACATGGAGTCGAACCGCCCTTGAGAGTAGTCTCTTACCGAAATCTGGCTCAAGTGGAGCAAATGAAGTTACAATAAGGTAATGAAAAAATTGCAATATATACAGATCACGTAATTTCTTATGGAACCTGGATTACACAAGTACGACAAGGAAAATATGAGAAAAACAGCTTGAAAGAGAGAGAAAGTATAACTGTACGCGCGTATCGAAGGCGTGTACCCAGGTCTAGGGGATGGCCGAATGTTGATTGTCCTTCACAGAGAGAAAGAGAATTCACTAGTAGGTGGTATTCAGAACGGACAATAAACATTCGGCCATCCCTTAGACCTGGGTACACGCCTCCGATGCGCGCGCACAGTTACACTTTATCTCTCTTTCAAGTTCTGAATACCACCTACTAGTGAATTCTCTTTCTCTCTGTAAAGGACAATCAACATTCGGCCATCCCCTAGACCTAGGTACACGCCTTCGATACGCGCGTACAGTTATACTTTCTCTTTCTTTCAAGCTGTTTTTCTCATATTTTCCTTGTCGTACTTGTGTAATCCAGAAAGGTTCCATAAGAAATTACGCGATCTGTAGAATCAGTAGCGTACGTTTTTTTTGTTGAAAATCACTGGAGCACTAATAATTTATGAGTTTACCAGAAAATTAATTCATTTTCGAAAATCTAATAGCTAGTCATCCTAGCCTATATATTCATCTCTCCTTCCTCCAAAATTGAATGTTCCAAGATTGTTGTGTTCTACGAACGAGCCAGAAAATTTGAAGCAGGAGATTTTTGGAGGAGATTTTTTTGCGGCATGCAGCCTGAACCCAACCTAGCACCTAGATATCTACAGATTTTAAAAGAATATGGAAACTTTCAAAATTCAAGTGCACTTAGAATTGTGTTCTCTCGATTACAATAATTAAAGTTTTATGTAACTAGATAGGAAACCAAAACTTTAGACTGCAAATTAAATTGCTTGACTGGCGTAAAAATAAAAGGATTACGCAGCCCGTCTTTCACATTATTGGATGACTCATAAATTGCGTTGGAAATTAGATGGTCACAAATTAATATTTTCTCTTTTAAAACACCTTTTTTGTTAAGTGTGAGAAAAGAATGGAAAAGCTTCAAAAGCCGAGACCTTAATTTTGTTTATGCACGTCCGGGCGAAAAAGTCCAGATTATAAATACGTTTAGCGGGCGTAAAGTGTCACTTTACCGCCCGCGGACTACTTTAACGCCCCCTGGGCGGTAAAGTAAATCTCTTATTTTTCTTTTAAAAATGCACATGTAGTTAGTAAAACAAACTTTATTATTATTATTTATTATCATGGAAATATTTGGTACAATTAATAAAATATAAGTTTAATAAAGAAATGATAACTTTAAAAGCCCAAACATAAGATCATCGCACTTATAATTTTATACTAATAACACAATTTGAACAATTACTTATAGAAATGTTAGGATTTGCTACCTTGCTCTGTTGTAAGTTAGTATATACGAACTTCTACTAACTCCGTATGATTTGGGTTACTTGTCCTATTGACTTGGTTGCTATGGTAACGCGTATAGGTATATAGATTATTGTTTTATCATCTTATTTTTATTTAACTATACAAATGATTTGGTAGATTGTTATCCATATAATAATATCGAGGTATAAAATTTATCCAACTTGAAACATTTATGATAACCTACTCACAAAAGGTGAAAAATAGAAAATAAAACATATTTATTAATAAACTATCATTAATACGGTCATGCATAAAATTTTGTATATTAATTAATAAATGACTATTAAAACGGTTGTGCATAAAAAATTGTATGTATTTCAGGCGTAAACAGCGTTTATGGACCTTACGTGTTAATAGCCCTCGCCTTGCGGCTCGGGCTCTTACTTACACGTTGCGGTCCATAAACGCCTGTTTTACGCCCTTGATACATAAATAACTATTCTCTGGTTACGGATAATTATCAATTATTTATAGGTACCTAAGAATTACAATGGCACTAACAAAATATATCGACATATTTGAAGTTCCGTTAAATTTCCGTGCGTTTTTCGTATGAACTGTATTTTTAATTCAAAATTTTCATGTTTCTAAACAATGTAAGCTTTCAGAAAATAGATGAGTTATTCTCTCCTTTCAATTAAGTATTCACTAGAAACATCAAAAAATCAATCAAATTTATCGATAAATGCATGTATACCTATACAAAGTGAGTTTTAAGAATGGAAAGGCTCAATTATCAGTAGTTATAACCCAAGGACATTGATAATTGTTCGAAAAAATGTTATATGAAAGATTTCGAAAGCTTGTTGCTTGGAAACAGCTTGGTCTGTTGCCTACAAGCAGCAAGCTTGAGAAAGTTGTAAAAAAATTTTTGAGCATTTATCACTGTCCTAGAGTTATTCGGATAGAAAATGTTCTGCTAATTATAGTATTACAACCAAATCGTGACATTCCGAAATATTGAATATTTGAAACTTCAAAATCTAAATAAATCAATATGTATCCATAGCAACGTGAAAATAGACCATGGTCTGTTATCAGTGTAATGTTGACATGATTGGGTGAAATTGTTCATATGATAAAAAATGAGAAAATTTGGTTGGTTCTTGGAGAACTGTCAAGAAATTTTCTGGGAAACAGATCGCATGATTCTCATAGATTTTGGTAGGTATGCAAGAATCATGCGATATGTACGACAGTATGGTGATATTCACACTGTTGTCAGATCTTTGCTTTTCCCGAAATAATAATGAACTTTATTATTGCAAATGAATCACACGGTATATATTTCACCTTTTGAAATCCTTAAGAAATACTTATTATTTTTCATGTGATGTTCCCTATACCTATACAGCCGCATTCACATTATGTCCGCCGAAGTTGAAAGAATACATTTAGATCGCTTTGAGTATGATTACTACAATAACAACTTCGACTTTTTTCTTGTAGCATATCCCAAGTTTTCCTATCAATAAGAAGCGAGGAGGTGGCTTCTTTTCGATACATTTATGGATAAACTGAGGGAGATTTGAAAAAAAACTCCAGATTCCAGACAAATGCATATTTTTTGTCGAATTTTCCTACTTCATAAAAAATCCGTGATGCAAAGGGATCTTTCAAAATATTATAAACTTCTTCTTTCAATTTCCATTTATAAAATTCACGTCATAACAATATGAGTAAAATTACAAAATAGAATTTCATATTTTTCTCATTTTCATCAATTTCTAGATTTAGAACACAAAAACCATCCTTGTACACACAGTGATATGCGTTTTTGAGTATACGCCCCGATTTCCATTTATTTTATTCTTTGTAAAAGAGAATCAACATTTCCGTTCTTTTTTTATTTCGGTTGCCATGGTGCTTAAGATCATTTGTATTGAAAAGCCGATACTCGAAAAGTTTTAAAAGGTTTCATTTTTATCAAGCCAATTCGGGAAAGTATATCATTATTTAGCCAAATGTACGTGCCAGCTGCCTACTACTTTTCTCTCGAGTATAACGATTCGCGGTAAAGGAAAATGAATAAGATCTCGAAACACTTTACTTCGAAGAGGTTTCTTGAATTACTAATTAGAAATACAAGGTGCACTGCAGACTGTAATTAATATATATCGTTGTTTAATTTTAACTAAGATCTAATCTTATAATTTTTTAACTTCGTTCGATTAAAAGGCTACTGTAACTTTCTACCTCACTGTCGAATGTGGGTTATATTTTCCAAGTGTATCCAATAAGGATAACAAGGCACCACATCTTGTAAGCCGTATATCCTAGAATTTGAGAAAAGAAATTCTGATATCTCTTTTCATTCCAAAGATATTGGCATTTTTTGGTAAGTGTTGTTGGCTCGCACGGTAAGTTATGATAAAAATTATTATGTTAATTTTAAAAATAAAACAACCAGTAGCACCCTACCACAAAAAAAATATTGATATTACATAATGAAACAAAGCTAAGGGAGCTGCTCGGAGTTTACAAAAGGCATCTATTAACCTATTATTCTAAATTATCAAAATGCTTGCCATGCTAATATTTAAGAAGAAAAGGCCGTAAATCTGACTTATACAATAAAATATTTCTAGTATTCGACTTACCTATCGTTTTCATAACATTATTCTACAAAGCTTTAATAGATAATTATTAGTGTTAAAACATCCAAAAAAGATTTAAAGAAAAATGACATTTTGAACTGACCACATCTGTTAAATTTCTATGAAACAAATGAGTATTTTTTGTTTTCAAATATTGAGAAAAAAATACAATTTGTACAGTCGACGGAATAGTTTTGTAGCTAGCACTAGTATTATAACAGCGATTAACAATCTCAAACATCATCGCGCGAGCAAAGTGATCCAAACGACCTAATCCGTCTAACCCCGTCTCGCTTTTCAATCAGGCTCCCACTAGTATTATTATCGGAATAGAATGTGCTCTATGTTCCATTAAACAGACCGTTTCCAGTTAATCCAGATAGTGTCTCAACATAATTGAAACCGGTGGCGAATAGTAAATGTAAGTAAGCTACAATGCCAAAGTCGTTGATAAAGTAGCGAAGGTGAAATCAAGAAAGGCGATCTCCTAATCACTCGTAATAATCAAAAACGATAATGCCAGTCGTACATATTAGAAGCTAGGTCAGATAGTCAGTTTTCACAAATTACAAGATAATGTTGCGAGAGTTGCTTCTATCCTAACTTTGAGCTTTAGCTTTGTATTCTTTCCGTTGAAGATCCGTTATACTTCAATGTGGGAGGCATGTTGCCGTTAACTTAAACTGTCACTACAAACTAATTTAGTGACAAAAAAGGAACTCTGGCAACGCCGTCAAAATTCCCCAATTTTCCCGACCTCCAATCCCGGCGACTTAATGTCCCGCCCTCAGCCCTGAAAGCCGAAATTCAAGTGTTTTTTGTTTTATAAGCAGTTGCATATAAAAACTCGTACAATAGACATACAATAACGAGCATAGTACAGTTTTTTTTTGTTAAAAAATAATTAACCAGCTGTTTAATAAATGCAAGAGTTTCAATGCAAAGCTGAACAGCAAGATTGAATTACCAGCTACTACAACCAATAATTATCTTTGAAAATTATAATTGGATGATATATGAATATTCTCACTGGCTGCTAATGATTATAACCAAAAGCTTCCCTCGCAGATTCGAAGAGCTGCTACTGATAATGTTGTCTCCTGTCTCCTTGTATTTGTATCATGTTCAAACAATTCAAACAAAAATCCGTTGTGCTTTTTTCATTGTTCTCATTAT
Source organism: Galerucella calmariensis (assembly GCA_910591675.1). Taxonomy (NCBI): domain Eukaryota; kingdom Metazoa; phylum Arthropoda; class Insecta; order Coleoptera; family Chrysomelidae; genus Galerucella; species Galerucella calmariensis. Next base: position 82,211 of record CAJUYG010001415.1, read on the forward strand.
CACCATCACCATAGGAATAGAAAAACCTAAAATAAATTTTTTTGTGACTCAATTCAATGTTGATGGATTGATTGATTAGGCACTAACGGCTTAGACAACTCGACACCTCATCCTTTAGGTTTTTTGTGCTCTTGGATGTGCCGCTTGCGTGAAGAGACCACTAGCCCTTATCAGGCTTAACAGCTCTCTCACTAGGTCCTCCTTGGAGAAATCCTCCTTTGGATTCTCTAGTCCTAGGAGTCCAATGAGACAATGCTCCACATTCTAAGATTATGTGAGAGGCTGTTTCCTCCTCTTCCATGCACACCCGACATTTGGGTTTCTCCCTATATACTTAAGCCGATTGTGTGCATTTGCAGTAACCGGCGAGGTTTAATATTTCGTGAGTCAGCGTCTCCGAGGGTTTTTCCACCAGGAGTTTGCTGTGTTGCTGTTTGGCACGTGTTTCCAGTACGACTGATGTTTAGTTTGAACCCACCGAGATGTACAACCACGTCCAGCAGTTTGCTATATCCCAAATACTGTCTCAGGACCAGTGAATGTTTCAGACACAGTTCCAGACCCTGTGACATGTGTTTTCACCTCAATTGCGTTTTCATCAACTGGACACGTCATTGGACACCCTCGATGCAAAATCTATAAAATAAATGCTCGGGCACCAGATTTCTTACGTGGCTGCTCCTCGGTCCCTTGGTCCTTGGCATCAGATAGCCCCAGATAGAGGAAAATTCCAAGCTCTCAGTTCTTGCGTTTTAAGCTTCCTCTCTGAAATGAATATCGTCCAGCATCTTTCTAATTTGTGGCCAATAAAAATACCCTCCTTTAAATTGGTGTCATTAACACGAGTATTAAAAACTTCCAATTACTGACGAACTGAAAAAGAGATTGCTCTGCATATTTGGTAGTATTTTCTACTTTTTAAAATATTATCGATTATGCGACGTTGCCTTTACTACTAAAAGAAGTCACAGCATCCAAAACAATTATTGTTTTAAATCAATGTCAAAGGTAATAGTATCATACGTTTACTAAGAAGCAACAATTACTTTCCTGGCTATATGCCACGAAGGACATTGAATTACAATTTAAAGTTGGACGGGGTTGGTATATCTACAAGAAAGAACCAACCATATGGCATATGGCCAAAGGAGTAGTTGTTGCTGAATCAACGGTTTTTGTTCTTTGATTCTCACAAACTTTGTAATGCTTCATAATAGTATTATACTACTACCTTTGACATCTACTCCTCACTTCTTAGAAATCAGACAACCTGGGACATGCCACAAGACGGTATGATGAAAAAGTATAACTTTTCAAAGAAATTCGTTACGGAAATGAGCAACAAGAAGGAAAGACTTGGAAAAAATGCCATTCAATGGTACACAGACGGCTCAAAAGCAATAGAAGGAACTGGGATAGGAGTGTTCGGGCCAGGAACCAAATACTCTGAAAGCTTGGGAAAAACCCCTAGTATCTTTCAAGCGGAAATCCACGCCATAAGAAAGTGCGCCCAGTTCAATATTGATAAAGGATACAGAAGACAAAGGATTATCATAATGTCGGATAGTCAAGCAGCCATTAAGGCACTGAGCTCTTGTGTAATCAGTTCCAAAATGATGTGGGAATGCCTAGACAAACTCAATGAACTAGGCGAGAACAACATAGTCACCTTACTATGGATTCCAGGACACACTGGAATAGAAGGAAATGAAATAGCAGATGAACTAACAAAAAGGGAGACTGAAATACCTTTCTGGAGGCCCGAACCCTTTTGCGGAATCAGCCCCAATGTAATATTGGAAGAAATCAGTAAAGCCGAGAAAAAGAGAAGATCTGACCATTGGAAAGATCAAGTAGGGCTTATACAATCATAGACTCTTCTGGCGGACTTCTGGCGGAGATCAAAAGAATGCATGAGTCAAAGTAAAACTGCGCTAAGAGTTTTAACAGGGATCCTAACGGGACATTGTCGCCTGAATGGGCACCTGAAAAAGCTCAAAATAGTGGAGGAAGAAGAATGCAGATTTTGTGGAATGGAAGAAGAAACCTCCATCCACATACTTTCCAACTGCACAGCACTTCAAAATCCTAGAGCACAGCACCTGGGAGATTACTGGATAGAAGAGGAACATTTGCCTAAGTTGAAGCCTGCAGACATCCTAAAATTCCTCCGGGAAATAGGACTAAAGTAACTACCAGTTAATAAGACTCTCCTCAGAAACTGAGTAGAAGTAAGGGGGCACAATAGATCTTTTAGGTCTCAGTGAATGTCACCCCAAAAATCACTCATACTCATACTCATACCTTTGACATCTATCGATGACACGCTTTATTAAAATGACAATTGATTTGCAGGAAACTCTAAGTGAAGTGGATAATTATTGTTTCAGCTTTCCAGTTTAAAATGGGCCACCCAACTCCACCAGAATCAGTCTGTAGTCTTCCATGTCTGCGAGGACAAGCAAAGAAATACGTAGAAGGAGAAAGTTGCTGTTGGCATTGCTTTAACTGTACGCAGTATCAGGTAAGAATTCTTTTTTTGAGAAAAAATTGATATTTAAATATATTTTTAGGTGGCTTCGGGATCAATAAAATTTAATATACGATGATAGGGATCCGTTCATTTTTCAACTCATCGCAGAGCTGCTATTAATTTTTTATAAAAAGAAATCCTCGAGAAATCGGAATTTATTCAGAGAAAATAATAAATGTACATTCGAAACAATTTATTCTAGAATTGATTTATTTACCATATTTTTTGACGAAATCGTGCACTTTCATTAAGTTCGTAAAAGAAATTAAATTGTATCCACTTCCTACAAAATCTGCAATTTCCCTGGAAAGGGACGTTAACGTTAAGAGTATTAAAACAAACGAATAAAATTTTGAAATTTCAAGTTCAATTGATGTCAAAGCATTCCTTTTTAGTATTTTTCATATTTTGTCAATTTGTTCAGGACTTTTTTTGCTAGTGACAAAAATACCCCTAGTGTGTATACACGCAAAAGAACAACACACTAAAGACTGGGAGAATACTCCCAGCAAATACATGGGAAGAACCATCAGAAAAAAAGGCGAAAGAACTGCTTTCAATGAGCAGGAACAAACTACGCACCATAACGGGGCTACTTACGGGACACTTTCCCACAAAGGAGTACCTGAATAAAATAGGACCGTATAACGGAGACCTCACATGCAGAAGATGCAAAGAGGATACCGAAACAGCTCTGCATATACTATGCAACTGTGAGATGCTGGACCACAGGAGGCAGAAACTGTATGGTAGACCCCAAATGACTCCAAAACACTAGAAGTATCCACAATAAGCCCAGGAGGGTGAGGTGGTGTCGGCGGAGGGACGGCTCCTTTAAAAAAATACACGCAATTTGTGCTTAGAGCATAGATTAAGTAATCCAAATTGTTATTGTGGGTGATTTGACAATCAATTTCAAGAAGGAAAGTTCCTATAAACAAGTGTGATAAGTTTTCTCGTTAATGAGATACAGGGTGCTCAATGTTTTTATTATTTTAATAAAAGTAGTAACATTGTGATGAACATGATAAACGTTTCAGAGTAAATGTTCAAAATATACACCTCCAGCTGAAATACAAGCACCCGCACGACGTCTAATGGATTGCCGAACACGTCGAAAAATCTAGATGTATTGCAAATGTTATTATAGCCTCGTGTGCTGCATATTATATTTAATCACTTGACTTTTAATTTGGAGAAAACTAAAATAATGTAATTTCTTGGGGTATGACATTCACCTCGAGCGGGCTTTTCAATTAAATGTTATTTGTGAAAAGGGTAATAAGGCTGTGGCAGCCATCTTGCCCATAATGGCTGATGCTAAAATCGATACTTAGTGACCGAGAATTAAGCTGTCTGGCTCTTAGCACCATGTTTAATTGTGTTTCTGTTTGAGGATTTAAATATCTGGAAATTATGTTTTTAAAAAAGATAGCCCCAAGTATCTTTCAAGCGAAAACTCAAGCCATAAGTAAGTGTGCTCAGTTTATTACTGAAAAAGGATATCAAAGACAAAGGATTATCATAACGTCGGATGGTCAAGCAGCACTTAGTTCCACACTTAGTTCCACATTTGTGTTGGAGTGCCAAGGTCAACTCAATGTGCGAGAACCAAATAGTCAGATTCAATGACACACTGAAATGGAACGAAATATAACGAAATGAAATAGCAGATGAACTAGAAAAGAGGTGAACTGAAGCACCATTTCGAGGGCCGGAACCCCTTTTGTGGTAATATTGGAAGAAATAGGCTAGGCCGGAAATGAGAAGATCTAACTATTGAAAAGATCACAGATATACACAAAAAAGCCCAAGTCACAGCAAAACTGCACTAAGAGTCTTAACATTGATCCCAACGGGACATTTTCGTCAGAATCGGCACCTGAAACAGCTCAAAATGGTGGAGGAAGAAGAATGCAGATGCTGTGGTATGGAACAGGAAGCCCCCGTCTACAAACTTGCGAATTGCGCAGTAATTCAGAATCCTAGGACACAGCACATGGGAGACGATAGAAGAGGGACACTTATCTAGTTAAAGTCTGCAAATATCCCAAGTGCATACATTTCATAGAGGACGAAAATTATATTTTTTAACAGGCTGGATGACAAAAAAATAAACCGACCCATAGGGCTTATGAAATATGAGTTATCCCAGTTGAAGGCTGGAGGTTTGTGGAAGGTATTTTATTTCCAGGGAGTACAGAAATCCAAAAATTAAGCAAAGTCCTTGTGAAAATTTTTTTGGTACAGTCATCTTAAAAATAGGTCGGATTCTCAAAAACCCAATTGCTTGTCCAGAAAAACGGTAAGTACTTCAGGAATGATTTTCAGATGGCACTTCTATCGAAAAATAAACATTGAACATGATTATCGGATTTTTCGATCCAAAATACATACCAATCGGATACTTTCAAATCAATATTAAAATGGCAAGACAATGGCTGGGACAGCACAACCCATAGTAATTATTTTAAAAATAGAGATCGTACTCTGTTCAATAGTCCCTCAAACATCAAAATTTGACCCATTGACAATTATATCGCGTGTCTATAATACAAAGAATCTGAATGCCTACCTCTCTATTTACTTGGAAATTCATAAAATTGCATTTTTTTATAAAAAAAGCACTGTATCAAAAACAGCTTATCCCAGTCGGTTCTACAGATACCTACAACAATGCTAGTCCCATTTATAACAAACTGTAATAAAATCGACGTAAATTGCTTCAAGAGGAAATTATCCAAAATAAGGTCAAATTGTAAATTGTATGTTTTCCATTTTCTCTGTATATGTAACTAAAATGTGTTCTAAACGACCCATTCAAACAATACATTAGCCACTTTATATATCTCCGAGTCTCTAGAGATGGACTATATTCAAACACAGTTCGGTATTCTCACCGCATAAAATTAGTTGTATACAACGTGTCCACGGATAGAGTATCCTAAAGGTGAAAAATTTTTAAATATTAATTTAGTGAAAAATGTTATTCTTAATAAATTTGCTTGTTCTGAAACCCCATAAAATGTAATAAAATTCAAGTTTTTCAAAACCCGTCTCATTTTGTGGCCAGTTTTATGAAAACCTGGAGTCTGTCTTTTTGACATTTCTTCACATATTGGCTAATATCTCGGGAACCTTAAGGTTTGCCAGGTTCTAGTCCACGCCATTCGATTCAGAATTGAATTTTCTCGTAGTGTCAAAAATAAATTTTGATCATATTATGCATGCGCATACTGTTGCACTGGCGAGGCGACCGTTGCTTTTGACGCGTTAAAAGGACGCCAAGGCAGGAAAAATCTGAAATACTGAATGAATTTTCACGCGTGAGGGTAGATGTCGATGTAAAATCTCACGCTCTACGACATTTATTTGAAACTTTTTCCGGTATTGTTCATGGTTATTGAAGTAATTTCGAAAACATAAAAGACGAACAGGGTTTTCGCGATTCTCACTATTGAAATAATTCCCTTTTTGGTGTGCGTTTTCCATTATGACGTATATCCGGGTTTTCGGCATGTCGTTTATTTTATTTGCCATTTTGACATATAACCTAACCTAACCTTAAGCTTGATAAATAAAATCATCAGGATTGTATTCAGCCAAATTCGAAGAGGCTATGAAATTAATCATTACCAGCTTCCTTTTCTAACTGAATATACTTGAGAACTTCCAAAATGCTGATGTTTTTCCGTGTATCTGGGCATATTTTTGTATTATACAAGTAAATTCAACAGTAAGATTAATATTCACTTTTCATTAATAATAATTGACCGTAAACAACAAAGTACAGACCTGTCGAGAACTGTCAGTGTGACAGTGGAAAAAGATGTAAGACACATTGCAGTTACGAAAGTAACGCCTTCATAGTATTTTGATCCCTCGATTGATAGGTTAATGCTTGCGCGTAATCTAAACATTAACCAAACAAATTTTTGCAAGTCAAAGATTAGGGTTAACGTTTGTTATACGTTTAAACGAACCATTATTGTGATATTTTGATTAGGATTAATCACAGACCTGCCTTTTTTCCATTTCTTACAACGTAATGTGTTAGAAGGACATTAACAATCGATGACGCGCACCAAGAAGGGTATTATTTCAACCATACCACTTTTGAATACTCGTATGGAATAGCCAACAGGGTAAGAACACGGGAAATTTAAAAGTTAAATCTGAAGTATGGCGGCTCGATTCGCCGCTGAGGTGTAATTTTTTTCTTTTTGTTTTTAGTTCATAAACATATTATCTTTTTTCATTCCGCTAGTTTAGTGTACGTTTGTGCTTTTCAATTGTATATAATTGTTATCAATGTTATTTGGTCCTATTTTTATCATTTGAAACTAAATTTGTTATTACCAAAAGGTATTTTGAATACAAATGTTAGAATTTTTACAAAAAATATCCAATTCCTACGATCTTTCAGATTATTCTATACCATTATAGGGTGTTCAACTGAAAACAGATTCATGTTAATTCATCACAAAAAATTAATTAGAAAGGAACAAATTACGCCACACCATAGCTCGTGCTCATGTTTTATATAACGAGTTATTTTCCTCAATTATTATGTATTTCACTTTAATTAAAATCTTGACAACAGAAATAGTTAGTTGAAGTTTTCTTAAAAGGCTCTAAAAGCTTCAAACCAACTTTTCCTTCTTTCATCTGTGTTCCGCACAGTACTGAAATTTTCATTGGATTTTTCTTATGTATGTTTATGTACAATATGGTACAAAAAACGATCTGAATACTGACTACAACACTATACTTTGGCAAGTTTATCTGAAACCGTGAAAGGAATGCAGTCGAAAATATTCGACATTGCCACGTTTAACTATGAAAAAGTTGAAGTACTGATAACGTAGTGATAATAATTATAAATGGGTCTTTTTATTATTAACAATAATAAAAATATGATTGAACGTTAATTTTATAATGTGCTTGTTTCCTTGGATTTATTCTATTAACATTATTTTCCAATTCATGAATATTAAAGGAGAACACTTTTCCAAATTTGTTATGGGCTTCTTGAAGCTCTGGCAACGTTGTACGAAAACCATAATGACCACACCCTCCGATTACATAATTGGTGATTTTTATCGACCAGCTGACTTCTTATTGGCAAGCGCGTGCGTATGTTCTTCCCTCTCACTTCGTCAATTGACTGATATTGATTTATCCAGTGGCGTTTCTATTGTCAGTTACCTTTGTAATTTCAGTTTCACTTGGTAAAATAGGTACCGTACGCCATTTGTACGTTTGACAGATATACGCCATGTTTTTCCTCGCCTCTTACCGACGCCGCGTAGCTACAGATAAACTTGCCAAACTATAAAATAAAAACGGAAAATATGCATCAAATTTAACAAATGAACCACGGTTCACGGTTTTAAATGCCAATGTCAATATATCATTATATTTTTGTCCTAATCAAGCTGAAACATATTGTAGTACCCTCGTATAATTAAATAAATTATTCACGCAATAGCTTAATTTATACTTCCATAGACATGTCTATCAACAATTATATAAAAGTACTCCTCAGTATTTATAAATATAAAGTTTTGGATTTATTGACAGGTACAATTCCATTTACATTTACAACTACACTCACTTTCAAAAGTATTGCACCCCCCCTGTACCTTAGATGTAGAAATAAATACTCTATAAAAGTATTTTGCTGATAAGAGAGAACTTGTTTACACTATACCACAAAAAACGTGTTTTGGATCGTGTAAATTCCGATCTGGTAAAAAATGCCTGTTTCTGCTTATCAGTTTATATTGTTAGTTGGTACTAATAAGTTGTACAAACGTTAAAAATGCCTAGAAATGAGTTGTCTGCTTTTGATAGGACTCGAATTATTGCTCTGTGGCAAGAAGGGTTGTCTCGTCACCAGGTAGCCAATAGGCTAAATTTTGTGAGATCTACGGTTAGCAGGACCATTAGACGCTATGAAGAGACTGGGGAAGTGAATAGTAGGCCTCGAACTGGCCGACCTACTGTTAGTACTAGACGAGAAGATAGGTATATTGCTCAATTAGCCCGCAGAGAACGATCAGTCACTGTACCATTACTAAGATCTCAATTCCAGAGAACGTTTAATCGCGTGATCTCGACCGCAACAATCCGTCGAAGAGTTTTGGCGTCAGGATTGAAGCGCAGAAGGCCTTTAAGGGTGCCTTTGTTAACTGCTCGTCACCGTACCGCTCGATTGCAGTGGGCAAGAGCTCATCAACATTGGTTATTGCCACAATGGAGGAACGTTCTTTTCTCAGATGAGTCCAGGTTTGGATTAGTGAGTGATGACTATCGGGAAAGGGTTTGGAGGGAGACAGGAGGACAAAATAGACTAGCAACTGCCATAGGTGTTGCCCCTTATCGTGGCGGAACGCAAATGTTTTGGGGTGGTATCAGATTTAATGGGAGAACACAACTCCTTCATATTCCAGGAACAATGACCGGTGCATATTACCTGCAAAACATCATTAATGCTATCGTTCAACCATTACGTAATGCAATCGTAGCTCAGTTCATCTTTATGGACGATAATGCCAGACCCCATCGCACCAGAGCCGTTCAACAAGCCTTGGAAAACGGAAACATTGCAAGATTGGAATGGCCGGCAATGTCCCCTGATCTGAATCCCATAGAGCATGTGTGGGATTATGTCTCAAGAGCCATTTTTAACCGAAATAACCCTCCAAGAAACACGCAAGAGCTTATTGTTGCGGTTACAGAGGAATGGGACAATATTCCACAGCCAGTGATTAATAATTTGATTATTGGCATGCATAGAAGTAGAGGTGGAAATACTAAGTACTAAATTTATTATAACATTCATCCTTTTTCCGTTTTTTTCTGAAAATATTATTTTTGTATTTTCAAATTTTTCCATTTCAATTTTAATTTTCTGTTAAACCAACCTATGTTATTACAGTAAATAAATTTGTACGATTTTAATGTATGGTTTTAAGTAATATTTAACATGATGGGATTAAAATTAAGAAAAAGATAGATATAATCCCAATATAGGGGGGGGGGGTGCAAGACTTTTGAAAGTGAGTGTATAACTTGAACTCCACTGGTCTGATACCTAATAATATTATGAATAAATTAAGTAGAAGTAAAACAGTGACCATTAAATAAGTGTTCGCTTCAACCTTCAGCCTTTCAACCCTTACAATAGAAAAGTAAACTAACACGATCGATAACTTCAAATTCAAACTAGGGACGTATATGCATTTTTTTTTTGTTTAAGCTACATAATTTCAGTAAGCTTTTGTTTTCATTTTTTCTGTTAAGCTGGGGTCAAAATTTGAAGTTGAACATGTTAATGGTTACTGGTTAGTTGCTAGAATGTTGAAATATATAAAAGTATTTAAAAAAGAATTTTGTTTCATTTCTGATAAAAACGAATCAAAGCAAGTTTTTCCAGTTTAAAGGACATATGCTACGCTTACACTTAAACTCTTTTAAGCATTTAATATACTAGCATACATAATAAATATAGGTATTGATTTGACGACTGAAAAACAAATCACAAAATACTACAAGCCTTATTATTTATATGGTACAATTAAAATATAAATTGCAATTTTGGTACAAACAGGTTCATTGATAACGTTAAGTGTTGGTGAATCATTAATGTTTGTTGATGGGTCCAGCTGTAGAGTGAGAAGCTCGAGGAGTGGCAGCAGGATCTTCTGTTTTTCAGCTGGAGGTTCTGAGATGTTGTTCAGTCCTTTAGTCAGGTTAATGACTGAATGAGTGGATTGTTATTTTCATTTCTTTTGTATCCAATCCTGCCTTCTCTGCTGCTTCTAATCCTTTTTGAAAGTACATTTCACCCACTGGAGTGTTTTTGTACCATCCACTTGATTGTTCTTTGTTCCATGATGGGTTCGATGTTAAGAATTATCTGATCAGTTGTTTTTCAAAATGAACATTTAACCATTCGAATTTTAAAAAGTCGGACTGGACAACTACTATTACTTTACTATTACTATCGACCATTTTTTTTCTCCATACTGGCCGTTTTATTGAAGAGAGGATTTTATTATAATTCTCCTAAAAAGTAGGATTTTTGAAAATCAGTTATTTTAAGAAATATGTACACTAATCTACTGTTTCAATCCCATAATTATCTACTTCCCCTTTAAAATAATGAACTATGCAATTGACTGCTTCTCCAGCCCTCCATGCAATTTCTACTGAAGCGATATCGTAAAATTTCTGCTGGAGTCTCCCCGGAATGTCTTCGTCGCACAATAAAACCATTGTATAGTATTGTTCCAATTTTAATGAAGTAGAGCTCGATCTCCTTTAATTGGCGCACATCTGCAAATTCCTTTATTTTTGCATTACGAGCTTCACTACTAGACTTTCAGAATTAGGTTCATTTGCTCTGAACTTGTAGTTTCCAAAAGCTCGTATTTATTTGCCCTGCAGAGTTCCGTAAACTGTTTCCATATTGACGTATGGGTTTCAACGGTGTTGTACGGTACACTTTTCTCAATTGCCAGATCAATATTAGTTATAGAATCACTTCCAAAGCTGACTAGCACTGTTCAAAAACAATGTAACAAAATTTATTAACAATAAAATCATTATCTCCGTTTTCTGGTATCCTCTGAGACCATAATTACTTGTTACCAAAGGTATTGTAACTTTTTATCGCGGGTAAACTCGAAAAATAGGTTTTTTTATCTAGAAACCATTTGTAATTCAATATTTATGGTTGGGGAGGGAGACAATACGAATTGAATTATAATCAATGGATTTATACATTAAATCCACAAGGTGGAGTGATTTTTTTACACAGTTTTTATAAATAGATATGTACGAAGTTTAGATGAAAATTTCACTTTTCCAATTGAGCAAAAAATATCTCAACCATTTTACTACGTACACTGAGTATTTACATTATTCCAAGCAAAACCTTTAATCGGTAATCCAGCCATATGGCGATTATATCAGATTATATCGATAACGGTTTCAAAATGGAAATTTTTGTCGATTAGGAGATTTCGTCAGTTCCATGTAGTGTTCGACCGAATGTTTGATTACTTTGATTTCGGTTTCGGTCAAGTTTCGGCAAAAAACAAGTTTTGGTTTAGTTTCGGATTCGGCAGTGAACCTACCGAAACTACGACAGAAACCGAAACTGCATTTGGGAGTTCTTCCGCTTATTTATTCTCCTGGAATACATAAATCAAATACATAATAGTTATATTACAGTAACTATAATTTAATTGAAAGAAATAAATTGAACTAACAAATGAGATAACATAACCGACAGATGTGAAAAACAATGTTCATGTGATATTATATGTTGACTCAAAAAGATGACACGTCTCTTTTACAACCTTCTGTAAATGGTTGTAACAAATGCTTTTATTTTGTATGGCAGATCAAATGCTAAAGATGCTGCGAAAACTGTAGCAAAAGAAGAAGAAGCTCCACTGGAAAAAGACATGAGACTATATCAGTTTCGTGTGAAGATTACTAAAGATCTGTGCTCTTGTATTGAAAAAATACCAGTTGGTCAACATTCAAACTCTCGATGCCCCACTAGTAATACTGCGCACCCTGTTGAAGACATTCGATTTGACGAAATAAATCATGTTCCTAGGTGGACTCCAGGATTCAAGCACTGCAACTTTTTTCCCAAAATGTCAACTGCATTCATGTTATTTCGGTACCAAAATGTTTGTCATTGTTATATTTGGTTTATTACTATTCACTTCTTTAATTCCTTCTACGAAAGATTATATAAATAAAAACTCAATGTTCTCATGAAAAGCACCGGTTCCATTATTTTACCCGTAGACCGAAGTCTCTTCCAATTGGCCGGAATTCTTTTTGTCATATGCAGTATGTTATGTCAAGTTAGTACGCACCTAAAAATACTCAAGGACGCTGCTGAATATTTAAAGCTATAGTAGCGTTAGCATAATGCTAAAAAAGTTATTGGTGATTTTCACCTGAGGGATTTCCACGATAAAAAGACGATGATGTCATTTTTAGTTACTTTCCTGCTTATCGGAATAAATATTAATTCATCAACCGTAAATACAATTTATCCTCATCAGCCAAGGGAATTTACACCTAACGGGTGTTGTCAGATCAAGTGGTAGAATTCCCCAGTTTGTTTTGACTTTTATTGACATTCGATCATCGTCTAATATTTACAAGTTTTTTCGGTGCTTTTAAATTCATTGTTTCTTCAAAATTCAAAAAACAGTTATTTTCATAACTAATTATTTAGGCAAATCTGCAGTATGTCGTTAATAAAATGCCGAAGCAAATGAACAGTAAATGTCAAGAGATGGTAACATCTTTGTTAAGCTTAGTTAAGCGAGAATGCCGAAATGGGGGCCTGCTTCTCCCGCTTACTGCTGAGACGTGAGTAATTGTATTCGCAATTTGTATTCATTATTATTAAGAACTGTCAATCTAACTTCAGATTGACTCTTCTAGTTTTTGTTAAGTGAATAAAAAAAACTACAGTTTGGCAACATCACAATATTTTGTTTTGCAACGTCATCGTCTTTTTATCAACAGTAAAAACACAAGAGCTTTTTTTTATCGGATAAATTTCTCTTATCAACGAAACAGTTTTGCCAATCACTAATTTTACGAGAAAAACTGACATGATAAAATCGCGACACCGAGGGTGGAGCGATTTTATCTAATGTCAGTTTTTCGAGCCAATTTAGTGATTGACAAAACTTTGAGTTAAAGAGAAATTTATCTAATAAAAGAAAACAGAATATATGGATGAACAACAACAATAATTATCTTTATTAACCAAACTTGCCACTCATTGTCATTGTGTAAAAGTGACGTCCGCTTACTAGATATTGAGGAAGAGAAGTTTTTATCGGGATAAAAAAGGATGCACCTTTTTTATCGATGTCAAAGTGACAATAACATTTCCAGGTATATAACATTTTAACATTGGAGTTAATTTATCGTAAATAAACTATAGTTGTCTCACTAGCATTGACTATGAATAAGAATGGATTTACCTTACTAGTATAACAGCGGACTTGTAACAATGAGTTTTTATTTAAAATTTGCGGAATGCCAATGAATTATTTATCAAATAAAAATAAAACCTGTATTAGAACTAATTATTTCTAATTTCAAGTGTTTTTTGTATTCTTATTAATAAACCGAAAATTCAGTTTACAGCTTCTATTCCATTTCTACCAAAAAAACCTCGTAATTTACCCGAATATGGCGTAGTTGTCACATACACACGAGACTCCATTGTTTCAACTTAATTGAGCTCCTTTTTTTAACAAAAACGTATTTCAATAATTTAGATTACACTATCATAGGTAATGTCTCCAACAACAGTGAAACATTCAAAATTTCAATTAAATAAGAACTTAATTATTTTTCTGAAATTCTCCGAGCCACTAGTTGCTACGAACTCAAAATGGCCTCGAGGGTTGATTTAAAAGATCGTGGGCGGAAAATAGACCAAGAAACTTGGTTAAAGATAACAGCAATTAAGATTTGCTTAAGATTTGACTTCGAGATTCTATTGTTGACAAAATTTTGTAATGGAAATTAACATAATTAACGTTGTTTTTCTTATTTCCAGATTCGTCACAAAGACGATTCTACACAATGCACAAAATGCCCTATGGGAACTCTTCCTGACGCGGACCACGAATATTGTCAAGATATCCCCGAGGAGTATTTGCAGCCAGTAAGCGGTTGGGCTATAGGAGCCATGGCGTTCAGTTCCACCGGAATTTTTATAACGATTTTCATATTTGGGGTGTTTATCAAACATAACGAGACACCCATTGTACGAGCTTCTGGACGAGAACTGAGTTATGTGCTTCTCAGTGGCATCCTCATGTGTTACAGCGTAACTTATGCCCTTATTTTAAAGCCCACCGACATTGTTTGTGCAATACAAAGGTATGTACAATATTTTCAGCTTGAATTTATCATATAATAAAATATTAACAGGGGTCGAAGAATTAATAATCGAAGGTTAAAATTGATAAAAAACCAATTAACTAATGTATGCCGAAGATTTTGCTATCTTAGTAGATGTTAACCAACAATAGTGGCATAGGTACTTTCACGACGATACTTCATTTGATAATAATTTTTCAAATTCAATTTCAATGTCTCCTGTAGCGTCTATTATCTAAGTTTGGGTCTTGGACAATAGCCTTACTTTATTATGCTCAATGTGTAAACTTATGGAGAGAATAGTCAATCGTCGCTTACTTACATCGTTATATTTTATAACAAAATATTATATTGTGCTCTGTAGACTTTTATGGTTTCTGAAGAGCAATTGTATGAAGGTGTGCATAAAGGAGAACAAATTTTTTTACATTCAAAAAATTACACTCGAATAAATCATTTTTTCATATCAAAATTTCCCAATATTTCCACGTTAATATGGCTTCTTAATAATAAATAAGCAATGTTAGTTTTAAACAAAGGGGGGTCAAATCAGTCAAATCAGTTTATTTGTCTATAAACAACTCTTTTCTCGGTGTATGGCTCTTTGACACCAACGATCTCATTATTTCAAAACAAAATGGTTTCCGTCAAAAAAGATCGGCTATTCTATTCTATACCTTGATAGTAATGTCAACGAAACCTTATCTAGAGAACAAAAATGTTATATTTTTCCATCTGCAGCATGCCTTCAATATCCCATGGAAACATAGAATTATTGAAATTTCAAACAACTGGAGGACACTGTCTGGGATTTATTCAACACATTTTAGAAAAATAGGAGCTCTCAAGTCACAATTAATAACTCTCCAACAGCTTCCACTACATGAGAAAATAGAGAACCTCAAGAATCCATACTAAGTTGGTATATTTTCTTTTCTCGTTGCTATCAGGAGTGTCTATATGCTAATGACTTGTTGCTTTTTATCAAATGATAAGACATTGACATGGCACACATCCTACAATAGACAGTAAATAAGCTATATTCCTGGTCTATAAATAGACTCACAGTTCAAATCAGACATATAATTCTTGGATGCAGTTTTTGACAAGGAGAATCAGTCGTACAGTATGGAAAGTTAAAGGTCCAGATTCAGAAAAAAGCCTGATCAACTTGAAAGCAGACAGCGGCCAGTTAGAATGATGATGAGGATATTTATAAGATATTCAACATTCAAGTTCCCCCATACTTTTTTTATTTTTTTTTTACTACGAATGGGAAATTTTCTAAATAAAATAAGTTATGGAATCACTTTTTTGGTTAACCAACTCTACTTTCCTGACATCCAGTCACAGCAACCAATTCTTACTTTCTTTTTCAATTCGTGGTTGGAACTCAACCGCAACGCAAATTTCAATAGTGAGATGTAGTCTTCACATTTTTTGTCATGTTTTGGGGAATATGGTAGAAATGTAGTCTACTGAAACCAGCAAAATTTTGAGAGAGGTGTAGGAGAAAAAAAAGTTTTGGAAACTCCGCTCTAGAATAGCTTCGGAAAATGTAGCTCAGCCCCTGTGCAAAGTATTTACTATGAGTCCGGATAACCATCACTTCAGCATTGCATTCATCAACTCATGCAGAATCTGTTTTTACAAATAACAAAAAGCCAGAATGTATTATGAACATACCTTTTGCCAAGAATATCATGATGAAGCCACAAATTACCACAGAAAACCCTATAATCAGCGTCTTCAAAATACGTTAAGCACTCTAAACTCAACTTTTCCGTACATCTTCTTAGAAATCATAAATCACACTTCTCCATGGGATATAAAGATGTCTTTCATAAAAGCCAAATTTCTGGAGATCATAAACTACCAATTTTATGAATTTGACCAAATCTATACCAACGTTACGAAAATCTTTGACGGAGTGGCATGAGCTTTTCATCAATTGGAATAAAAAATTGCTGTTTTAACTTTATCGTGCTATTAAACACATCAATGATACCAACATGTCTAAAGCAGTTATTATTACCGATTCTCTAAGCTGACTTCATACAGTTCCCCATTAGTTCTTGCACAAAATTCACTTTATAGAGATACTACTTCTTCTTTTTTATGTTTGATGGCCAACCTCATTGTCTAACGCTACTTTCCGTTAGTTGGTATGGGAGTTTTCTCAAAATTCTAACAGAGCAGCTGGTCTCTTGTTTTCGGAAATTGTTTTTCTACTACCTTCAGAGACATCTATCACATGATCTGCGTCTCTAAATTTTTTCTCAAGTTTTCTCACTGTGTTCTGTATAGTGTTATATTATTGAATAACGTACTTCTTTCTGCGTACGTGCCATATCTCCACAACCGATTAATATCAGCATTTAAATTATTTCTGTTTCAGTCAGCTTCATGTTCATAAGAAATTCAAAAAGTTTTCGATTTCGTCTACTGCAATGTCATTAACCACTTGACAATAACAATTATTCAAGCCTGTATATTTCGTTCACCAACTATCGAATTAACTTTATTACGCAAATGTCTGTGGTATTTGTATTAATGAACAATTAATTTGCTTTTGAATCCATTTAAGCGATTCTCTGCATAAATTCTGGTTAAATGGGAAAATTTATTAACTTTACCTAAGGTAGTTCTCAGGTTGGGGAAAAAGTTTCAAGTTCTTTGCATAATCGTGCTCGTTCACATTTTAATGAATAAATTCTGTTTCAGATTCAGCGCCGGTTTTTGCTTTACTGTCGTCTATGCGGCGCTGTTGACGAAAACTAACCGCATCTCTAGAATTTTCAATGCCGGCAAACTTTCTGCAAAAAGACCGAATTTCATATCGCCCCGATCTCAACTACTCATATGTTTCGGTCTGATAGGGGTGCAGGTAAATATTAGAAATTCATAAACTTCCTAATATATCCGTTTTTTCTACAACTTCATGAATAATAACACGATAGATGTAGTTCAGACACCCTTATTTTCTTATATCATACTTATTTTATACAAAACTAGCTGACCCTACAAACGTTGTTTTGCCATATAATTATTGCTTCTAAATGTGTGGTGATGGGATCTATGACCAAAAAAGGTATGGAGAACCTTCTCCACCACTCCTTGCCAGTTCATAAGAAGCAATTTCTTCTGCAAACCAGACGATGACCATAATCGCCGATAAAAAAGCACCAACCATTTATTTTCTCAAATTCTCTAGCGAACATATTTGATGGGAAACTACCAATTCTTGGGCATCCACCACTATCGGGGGCCAACACCCTTTGCGTTTGCCAACAAGGAGACCTTCGATGGCTCGGGAAAGCAATAAAATTACTTGGTTCGTCACATACTTTATTTACACCAACAATATCCATCCAGCAAACACTGGGCTATTTCACATCGTTTTCTAACACAACACCCATGCACTTACCTTTTTGCCGCCAATTTCTACTACCGGCACACTGAGACTTTCCACTAACAGTTTCTTCATAATAATATTACTAATCGGAGACACTAATAACTAGGGTGACTTTAAACATCTAGAGCTCCTCATTTTTTCCTTCATGGGTAGAGCAAGTAATTATCTTACACTTGGTTTATAGTTTTTAAGAGGAGAGAGTAATTGCCACAAGGCGCCATGTTTGTTGGACATGAACGAGAGATGACGAGAGAGAGAGAAAGAGATTTTCCCATATGCTGCGAATTTGGCATAGAGCGTGTCTGCGATCTAGTTCAGTACGTCAGCAACGAGTACCGAATCCTCCCTAACAGGAGGTTAGTACGTGGGCGCTACCGCCACGGTCTCATAGGTGGAGCCACGAGTACTGGATATGATTTTATTATATTATAATATTCCCTTGAGGCAACACTGTTGGGAATTGGACCCAGGCCTTTAGGTTCAAATCCCATCAATAAAAAATACATAACCAATTGATGAATGTCGACAAGACAGATTGCAAGAAAATTCTCACAAAAAAAATCTATATTAATTCCGAATAGCAAGTGTTCGATATTTTTTGTCTGCCTGTCTGAACGTCTTAACAACGACTTCATTATTTGGATATTGTTTATAAGTACAAAAATACTAAAATCGCGATTAAAAATTAAAGAATGAGGGTGAAAGGGTGAACATTCAGGATTATAGGTATTCTTTGATGCCAAATTAAGAAAAAAATTAAAAATTGTTCAAGAAAATAAATGAAAAAATCCTGGATAAAAACAACCCAATCTCCTAGGGATATAAAATATACTTCACGATCTACAAAATACACATAAAAAATATCATGGAGGAGGAGGAGTACGAACACAAACACTGTGACACGAGATTTTTATATGTACATAGATAAATTTGTTGACCTCCTTATAGGTACTGATAAATGGCATATGGATGCTAATATCTCCTCCGAGGGCCATCCATCATTATCCCACCAGAGAGGACAATTTGTTGGTCTGTTCTCCTTATATTGACGCATCGTACATGATTGCTTTCACTTACCCCATTTTTCTCATAGTCGTTTGTACAATTTATGCAGTCTTGACGAGAAAAATTCCCGAAGCTTTCAACGAATCCAAACATATAGGTGAGACTCGATGTTTTAAAAAAAAGGAGAAAATAAGTATTTACTATATTTTTTTATTAATTTCAGGTTTTACGATGTACACAACTTGCGTTATATGGTTGGCTTTCGTTCCTTTATATTTCGGAACTGCCAACCACGTAGCTTTAAGAATCACTAGCATGTCTGTCACAATAAGTCTATCTGCTAGCGTGACAGTAGCTTGTCTCTTTTCACCCAAGGTAAGTTTAATTACGAACATACTTCCATAATAGCTAGAGTAGAAATCATGGAGGTAGATAAAGAGCACAAGTTCAAACGGGAAATTGACAGAATTTGCCCATAAAATCGCATATAGAGTGTGACTCATTTAGATTGGAAACATATATATGTAAATTTTTAAGTTATTTACCGATTTTAACCAATTTTTTGTAAATGTCAAATACATCGACATCTAGACAAAATTTTAACCTAAATTTCCCAAAAATATATTTATTAACAACAAAGTTATAACAACTTATAATTCGAAAACTTATCAAGCTAACAATTACAACAAAACACCCTGCATCAATACATTGCTATACAAATTGATGGTTTTACAAACCTCCATATTGCGGTGGAACGTTTTGTAATGCGATCTGGCGGCGCTTGTCGTAAGTAGGTCTGGGGTAGAAAAATAGGAACTTAATAATGTCAATGTTGCCATGATTCAATTATAAACTAGATATTCCATGGCTTGTTAAAAACTAAGAAAAACACACCTTGATTTTTTCACCCATATATAATACTCAACAATGAAATATCTGGTTTATAATTGGAATATGGCAGAATTGAGTGAGTGAAGCGTAGACTGTACCACATCAATTAACCTCACTTGTTACCTATTTTTCCACCTCAGACCTACTTTCGACAAGTGCCGCTAGATAGCATGCACAATACGGACGAAACTAGCGATAATTATAATAATAAACTTGAATAGAAGTAACAAAATCACCGCTGAAGTCGCTAATATTCGATATGTACGACTCTAAATCTTGATGAATTGATCATATAATAAATAATTATATATATATATTTATATATATATATATATCACTATGGAGAAGAATTAAACAATTTCATTTATACATCTGTCAAAAAAATTTTTTATATTTTATATTATATTGTTTTTTGAGTTTTATTTTATACAAATGTTCAATTTATTACCATTTATACACCTTTTTTACCTTTAATCTCATTTAGATATTTGTAAGTATTATTATTATTTAATTTATCTGCTATATAATTTATGTTATTTAACATTTTCAGTCCTTGATAATGAACACATAGTGGTTCGAAAGCTCGGATTAAATTCTTAAAAGAGTACACTTTGGTATTATTGTCACATCCCCAAAAAAACTCCCATTATATATATATATACAATCTACTAAATTATTGGGGATTCCGTCACAATCTGGGCTGGTTAAGAAATTAAACTCTTTTTTACTACTTCCAAGCTTTCGGATTTATTTGAATCCTTTATCAAGGGTGCAAAGTGAGTTTGTATAAATTAAGTAAAACATCATTATATAAAACACGAATACATCTTCCACTAAACGTGGTAGTTAAAAGTTACATTTTGAAAATCTGTACCATTGAATGGCATTCTTTCCAAGTCTGTATTCGTATTTGGATCCCATTCTTTCTTGTTGCTTAACTCCGTAACGAATTTCTTTGAAAAGTTATACTTTTTCATCATGTCACCTTGTGGCCAGGTTGTGAGGTGGTGGTTTTTTCAAAGATTTTGTTGTAATAATTCCTTCTCTACGTAGTCTGTATCTTGTACTTTCTGCAACACTTTCTACCACCATATGTAGTGGTGTGAGGTTGAGAATCACATGTTCTTATTGCTTCTGTAATGCATATACAGGCTAGTCTTTTGAGATTATCTCTCGTCGTCAATGGGCTAGTTCTACTACTCCACGCAATGGCTCCATAAGAGATCATTTGTCTCACTATGAAAGTGTAGATACATCAGGTCAGGATTTTTGGGTAACAATTTCAGTGTCTCCCCGCCAGATTCCTGCACACCATTAGAGCCATTTTTGATTGGATTGGATGGATTTATTAGTTCGGCACCACCAGTCAGAAGCTTCGAACCATCTGCATCTCAGAGACCAGTATCCCTTATCAGAATCAATAGTCTTTTAACTAGGAGTAATACTTCCTTGTGCGCAGTAGTATATTTCCAATGAGACAGTGCCATCGACCAGATTGGATACAGGCCCTTCTGCTGCTCTAAGACTTTTTTTTTTCTCCTGTCGCAACTATTATATTACTTGAATGTGAAGTAATAGAACATAGACAAGCTTTCTTCGGAATATTTTCTTCCGAATGAAATTTTTTAATCGCTTAAGTTGATTTGCATTTCGAGGAACCTAATTATTTATTCAAATTAACACCAACAAAGCAACAATATCATAAAGAACTTGTATTTTTAATAGAATAGTACGACACTGATAGTTTCAGACCTGTGGAACTGATCAGAACCTGTGAAACGATATATTGCAAACACTTAACCACTTTATTCACAGTTTTCTGCTAATAAATTGTCATTTTAGTGAAGCGTGTTATAGAAGCAGCAACTACTTCCCTGACTATATGCCACGAAAGACATTGAATTACAGTTCAAAGTTAAACGGAGTTGGTATATCTGCAAGATAGAACAAACCATTTTAGTCTGCAATTCGAAAGGACATTATCACTCATAGGACGGTCTTTGTTCTTTGATTTTCAAAGACTCTGTAATTTATCATTTTGTAAATATAACTTAGGGAATAAATTAAGTATTCATAATTAAACAGAACAGTTATAAAAGATGTGGTGAAAATCAAAACAAAACTCTGTCAAGAAACGTTAATATTCAATGTAAGATCTTAACAGTAAATTGATTCAAACTTCTTTGTCTTTATGTTGTAGTTGTACATAATCTTGATTCGCCCCGAGAGGAACATTAGACAGAGCATGATGCCGATGAGATACAGTGCAATAAACAAAAGCTCCACCAACACGGGCTCTGGAAGCATGATGGCTGCTGTGATGGTAACTGCGGCGACTTGTGATCAAAAACAAAACGTACAAAAACACGTTTCTCCTATTGATAACGTTCCAGACGGTAAGTCGATACGTAATTAATAAACTTTTTATCATACTATCTGTATTTTCAGATGTTTTCTATAAGGACCGTAAAACTAAAGATAGCAGTACCCAAACGACTCCCGATATCGAAAAATCCGTTCCTCGAGTATCGGAAACGAATCAGAAGATAAATAATAATTACAATATCGGTAACGGTCCTGCGAATGTGACTCAAGAATCAACAAAATTGAAGGAATTGATATCATAGCATTCCAGTGTTTCTAGCGCTAGCGATAGTAGACCTTCCAGTTTAAAAAGAAAAGCAGTGCAAGTCTAGACATTTGTAGCTGATTAATTTTTTTTGTAGAATGTTTCAAAATGATACATAATAAGCATAATGTAATTCTAAGAATTTTGTACGACTTTAGAATCGAATAATTTCAATAGGAACACAAGTTACAACGAAAAAAGTGAAACATTTTCAATATATTTTTGGGAAAAAGGTTTTTTTCTGTTTCAATAAAAGTGAAAAACCTGCATACTATCTTCCAAATCGTGGATTTATCTCTATAATAAATAAATAAAAGCTAGGTGACGGCTAATTTTTTATATTAACACGTAAAATGCCGCCATGATGGAAAAAAATCGGGTCCTACTGGCCGGACGAGTTTTTTCGGGCCATGATGGGCCACATAAGTCCACCACATACAGGCCAAATAGACTAAAATGAAGCCAAAACATTTAATAATCTATCACAATATAGTTTACATTGATTCAGTGGGACAGTAGCAAAATTTGGTATGGGACTTACACCCACCACGGCCCCTCAGAAATATTTTGATGTCGATAAATTAATATTAAATTAAACAAAAAATAGCGGAAACTACATATCAATATCTTTGTTTTATTTTGAGATATCGTTAAAATGGTGAACATTTGACCAATCTGCCACTAGAGTAAAATTAGAAGATATAGTTAATTTTGGTTTTTGGTTTGGCGTAATAGATATTTACGATATAAGTGTCGAAAAGATTCATATTACGAAATGAAATGGGAAATTTTGATAACTCATTGAATATCGTAATATGAATTTACGATACGAATATAGTACAATATTTTACCTACTACCAATAATGTTAATTATTTACTCAAAATTAGTCAATATTCCTGAAATTAATGATATTAGAATCATGTAACAAGCAAGCGTTGCGCTCATTGTTGATTTATTTTGCGAACTGTCAATTTTGACGCGTTCACATCAGTTTGGTATAATTGTATTGACATGAGATCCGACTATGAAAGTGTGGATTCTAATATAGAACTTGCTGCAAATAACGCAATACAAACCCTAGTACCCGCTAACTCCCGCAATAGATACGAAAAAGAATATAAGCGGTTCGAAGGCTGGTGCATTCTGCAAACTGTCAACTTTGACACGTTCATTCCAATTAATTTTACTTTCGGTAAAGTATCTCATTACGAAACTCAATCAGTATCGTAATGTTTGATATTACATATTGGTAGTAGGTAGAAATTAAAACGACAAGCATAATTGTCTAAATTTTTTTATTGAAATAATTTTCTCATTTTTCTGTTTGAATTCTTGTCCTTTCTCTATTTATTCCAATATATCCGAATATTTCAAAAAGTGGCTCTATAATTTTATTTTGTATCTGTAGAGTAGGGAGGGTGAGTGTAGGCTCACAGCACTTAGGCCACATGTGACCCATTGTACATCCTCCCGAGGAGTTGACCTCCTAGATCATCATCCATCCTGCCCTTCCCAGAAAGGTGGACAGGTCACTAGGAGACATCTCCTTTATATCGGTAGGTGTAGGCCAAGACTCACCGAACACACACTCTCTTATTGACGATAACTCCGGACACTCTCTTATTGACGATAACTCCGGACACTCTCATAAGACATGCCTGACAGTTTCATCTTCCTGTTCACACATCCGGCATAGAGGTGTGTCCACTAGCCCCATAGTATGGAGGTATTTCCTCAGTTGACAGTGACTGGTCAGAAATGCTACTGTTATACGTAGGTTTTTCCTGGTCATCGTCAAATATTTCTTCGGCGCCAGCTTCCCAGGGTCGCCCAGGGTGATCCTGGCAAGACTGCATGCATCCTTTAATTCCATCCCATCTCTTAAGGGATTGAGCATAGGTGTAACGTTTGGCTAGTTCCGCAATTGTCGAAGTCGTTAGGACGTAGGTGTCACTGGGTCCTAAAATTTTCAGTCCAGCTGCTTCCCTGGCTAAAGAATCGGCAATGCGGTTACCGTTACTCCTGTCGTGCCCTTTAACCCACCTCATGATAATATTGTTATCTACCGAAGCGTTAGTTAAATCTTGGAGGCACTCTAGTACTAGCCCCGATAATAATTCACACCATTAATAACGAACGGATATCGATACTTCCTTCCATATACGATATTAGTAACAAAATTATTAGAATTACATTCGTTGTCTCCAGTAGACCGGTATGTTGTCAAGTATTGTAACATAGAGACTGAGAAGAAAAAACGTATTTTGATATTATAATTGATGTGACGATATTCTTGATGATATGGTAAAGAAACGGAGGTACAAAAAAGAGTCGAGTCGAGGTGATTGTAACGTCCTTTCATATCATTAAATATACCTTGGAAGAAACTTTTGTGAAATGTGCTTGGTTATTTATAAATTAATGTTACCCAGTGAATTTCAGTGGGAATCTATTGAAAATTCAATTTTTATACGAAGCATACGATAAATAGGTTAGATTAGTAACGCACATTTACAGCTATCTATCAATACATTATGAAGCCAACATCTCAATACTTAGGCCCAGTTGTACCAATTTCAGATCAAAGACAGTTCAGATGAGCTGACAGTCAACAGTGAACGTCGTTCAAAGAAATTACTGTTGTATCAGCTTCGGTTCAAGTAATCTCACGATCAGGTTGGGTTGGCTACCATTAAATGTAAAGTTCCCAATATCCCATGATAATTTTTGGTGTTTTATGCGGTTTTGGAAAAAAAGAAGATGAAAATGACAATAAGTTTTGAATTCTGAGGTGAGTTCGAGAACGTCACACTGGTTGAAATTTTTCACTTGATTGGTGGGAAAATATTCAAACCAAACTGACAGGTTGGATTTCTAACCGAGTCGGGACTTGTGTAATTTGAGCGACGCTCGAGTGTCGCTCTAAGGAGTTCTCGGACTGTGGGGGAGTACACAACAGAAAGACGCTTCAGAGTTCTCGGACACAAAAATAGGTGAATTTCATACTAGTGCGATGTTCTCGAACTTAGCCCTGCTCTCGTGTATCGTGTACGAAAATTGTCTAGCGTTATGTCTCAAAATCAACAAAGCTCCAAAACAATGAGAAAGTTTATTAGATCAACTAATTTTTCGATAAAAGAGGAAAATATTTCGCTGGCCACAATTAAAAAGTATCGTAATGAGATAGAATACGAGTACCGATTACAAAATGATTTGGCCCTTCTCGGTAAGTTTGAGGAAGTCTAGGATTTTCGACCAGATCAATTAACTCCAAAAATTCTTCATCATCCGTTAATTCTGCTAATATTAAATCCATATTGCACATGTATGCTTGCTAATAAACTTGACAAAATATGGACTTTCCGTCTTAGAACATAAAACAGACATGAAAGAGTCTTGTCACTCATTAGTTGCATAAGAAAATGCGACGGAAGTCGCCATTTGCAACACCCTAATTATGACTCATTTGTGAAGTTGACGTTTACTGACGTAGATTGTAGGCACGTTTTTTGTACATCATTTATTCACCATTGGTTGAATGAAGTCATTCTCCGCTGCAACGACATGTTGGAGTCATCAGTGGAACATAAAAAAACACAGTTGTTATTTAAATCATCTGACCACTGACAATCTATTTCTAAGTTGATTGTTGTTATTAGCAGTTCATCTGATAGTTCCACTTGAATTTTTTTAATTTCTGACGCTGTTAATAGCGCCGTCAATACCTTGTTACCAAATTTCAAATTAATTTCTATTAATTCGTCCATTTCTTTGACTGCTTCAAAAAATCGTTGGTTTTTTGAGGTTAAGCTGTCATTTAGTGATGCATGATGCAACAGTAATAAATGAACGCGTCATTTCTTCAATCTACAATCCACCAATGAATATAAAAACGCAGCTAGTCGATTGGTGGATCTACCGGTGAATAAAAGAACATGCCTTGTTTATGTAGTTTTTTTGGTGAAAATAAGTTTAAACGAAAGTATTATCAGAAGTATTATTCTTTATTCATATTTTCATTGCTCCTAGACAATATTGTTTGTATGGGACATAGAACAGCTTATACTTTTATATTTAATAAATTTCAATAAGCTGCAATTTTAAAATTTCACACATCCCATACCCTATACCATACCCTATACAAACAGTACGCCACTGTCAAAACGAAAACGACTATTCGCCATTTGCAACCTCCTATTTGGGCGCAAACTTATTTGGTAAATGCTCCTTCCTGTCTGTCTTATGTTCTAAGCTTTCCGTACATAAACAACAATAACGCAAATAACAGAAAAAGCTAGGTTATGTTGCACGTTCAAAGCGTGAACCACGCTTGAACGGACCAAAATGATGCGTTCAGGTGAACCGAATTTTGATCTATGCTTGTTAACGTAATCGCAGTTCATCATTGAACTGTTGTTGAACCGAGTTGATACAACCGGGCCTTAGATCCTGCTCATGTAGCAGTGGAAACTATGAATTAGCTCAACTACACCATTCAGAACCTAACATTTACTTCGATTACTCAATTTAGCCTTTATTTTTGACTTTCATATTATTGGAATGGAGTGCGATGTTGACTCATTTATTAAAAAATACCTTCAGATGGACATGCTGTATATAAATATTGACTAATGTATAAATGAGGCACTACAGAATGTATCAAATAAATTGCCTTTTATACATTTATCTAAATAATATAATTTGTGTGCTTACTCTTCTATTAAGTTCATCATTCGAAGCGATAAAACGTTTGTTGATTCTAATAAGACTGATTTATATTTTTTATGTTATTTACTTTTGTAGATTCGAATATATGGAGATTTGTATAATTCGTTAAATAATTTCATAAGAAAATCTGGCTTCTCACGCTTATAAAAAGTAGTCTAATATATGATTCAGAATTTGTCGTCAATACTTTTTAAGTCTGTAAAACTTGTCAACGCTTTTGGCGGCCTCCTTTTGTTAAACTATCCAATAACTAAGTACTAGAATGAAAATAGTTATTTGTGATACAAGTGCGTGAAGTTATACTTTTGCAACGAGTGCGCAAAAGTACTTCACGCACAAGTGTCATACAAAACTTTATCTACGACCACATGAAGAAAAAATAAAAAAATGTGCTTTAAAGGAGCTAAAAAATATAAAAATAATTTATAAACAAATATGTACACAACGAATTCTGATTATTTCAATTAATATTCACAGTAAAATGAGGACAATTATTCAAATTACTAATCATAACATTGGGTAATTTGTCTTTTTTTCAAGTTTTCACTATGTTTTACATTTCTGTCAAATTTACTACACGATGTCTGACACTTCTGTCAAATTTTCTGACAACACAAAAGTTTATACAACATACCAAATTCAAGGCAACTAGATACTAATTACGCACGGTTTTGGGTGTTATAATGAAAGTCCTATATTAGTTCAGTAAACGAAGGTGTCAACATGGGCAACTGGTCCAGCAAGAGCAATTTTTTTCAATTTGCAGGTTATGGTAGGCACATTCAATTCCCAAAATGTCAGGTACCTGACCATTGTGGAAGGGTGGGAAAATGGCTCTGAAATTCCAGAAAATCCGTTTTCCCTGTTACTGCCGATATTTGACCACTGGAGAATTTTTGTTTAGACGAAAAATAAAGAACAGTTCCTTGCCCACAAAAATGATCCTTAGCATTTTTTCGAAAAATTATATAGTTTTCGAGATAAATGGTCCGAACGCCGACCCAAAATTGAGCTCCAGGCCGGCTTATAGAGAGCACGCTCTGAGGGCATGACGTCCCCAAGTAAATTACTAATTTTTTAATAACTCGCGTGAAAATCAATATTTTTTAATGAATCAAAGTGCGTGTGAAAGAAGGAATCTGTGGCTACTAAGGCGTGTTTTCATCCACCCAATTCGTGCTCCTAGGTCATTGGAAAACCAGGCCAAAATTCGTCTTTCCTAGATTTTTTAATGCTTCCATGGATTTATTCATATTATTTTTATTAATAGTTATTTCAGCCAATCCTATTGGATAATGGTTCTTTGGGGGGTACTTTATTTATTCCGAAACAATGATACCAATAATTCGCCCTATTTTTTTGAATAATGTGTTTTCCAAGAGGCGATTTTTGTGGATTTCTGGAGTTTTCCCGAGTGCTCTGGTTTATCGGGAATTTCTCGATGATGAACTGTCAAACCCGCTTATAATTGATATTGGGAGAAAGGTTAGAATATCCTCTTGACGATGGTATAATTTTTTTGGCCCAGACCACTGGGTTTTCAGGAAAATCGGTGAAATTTCCAGTTTTCTGAGGGAAGACAGCTATTCTTCTGAGTTTTTTTGAGCAGTTTTTTCTCTTCACCGTAAAATTTTTCCCGGTCAAGCATCATACCCGATGAAAGGTCACATTCTGAACTTTCCTTTGATATGTGTATCAAGTATTTTATTTGATGCATTAAAAAGAAATTTGTCTCTAAATTTGTTGTAATGGATGCCTCATTGTATTCTCGCACGCCGCCACGCCACCCATCTATAGTGTGGTCGACGGCGTCTGCTATAGTGCGTGTACACGTGGATGCTTTCTGCTGCATTGTTTGTCAACAACTGAAAATTTTACATGTAAACACTATCTCTTCCGTGATTTTTCAAGAATAAATTAGTAGTATTCCAGTGTAAAAAGTGAAATTCAAGTCATTATTAATTTTATTGTTATTATTAAATAATAAATTTTGAAATTTTTATTGATAAAAAACACAGGGAAATATTGAAAATTCTTGAGCTTCTTTTTTTGGGAGCACACGGTGAGGTTTCATTTTTTTAATTAAGATCATTAATATTGTTGTGGGTGAAATGACATCTAAGGATTTGATAAATATTGTTCATTCCTGTAGAAAAATGGAAGTCGCAGAGGATTTTAGTACGCCCGTTCCTGGAGAAGGTATCGTCTGTGGAAGTTCATCGCTTGTGTAGGAAGAGGTATTCGGTAATGAAGAATGGGAAAGTTATTTTCGCAATTTTAGCGTCTACTTTCAATCCTTTTCGCACACAATCATTCCTAGGATTGGTCTGTCCAATAAAAGCAGGCCAGGGTCTCAATTTTAAAAAAAGCGATAACTTTTTTGGCCCCGAGAGTGGGTAAGAGATCGATCATTTTCATGTTTCTTTTCATGGCCTTAATTATTTCGCGGTTGCGAAAATGCAAGGTGGGGCCATCTACCATAGATGCCTGGAGGCCTAAACATAAAAATTGGTGTATTTTCAGGGTCGCTCATCCCAGATTTTGGGCTAGAAGCGTCAGTTTTTAAGTTTCAGAAAACTGCGAACTTTTCAACCACCATTTTTGCAAAAAATATTTGTGTAACGAAAAAAATCGTAGGGACAACTTTTGTAGGTAATGAACTGCTCTTAATTTTTCGTCTGAACAAAAATTCTCTAGGGATCGTAGTTCGGGAGATATCGGCGAAAAACGGATTTTGGGGATCTCTAGAGCCATTTTCCGACCCTTCCACAAATTTCAGACACCTGACATTTTTGGGGTTCAATGTACCCACTATTACCTGCAAATTAAAAAAAATCCCTTGCTGGACCAGATGTCCATGTTGACGGTATTTTTCGCCTTCATTTATTGGACTATATCAAAAGCGTTGTTTATTTACGCACGCTTTTTAACGTATGTATAATATATGTATAATGTATGATTTCACACATTTTTTGGTTCGGGAATGCCTAATTTTAAAGGTGGTCATAGATAAAATAAGTATTTTTACTAGTACATAAGTCAAATTTAATTGACGATCCTTATAAGTAAGTCAGTTAAATACAAAAATACAAAATTCCAAAAAAGCCCCAATAACATTTAAGATAAATACTATAAATTTTATTTTGTGAGGCTACATTAAACTAATAATTAATTATTAACATTTGAATCGGTTTTGAATTCCTCATGCAAAGTAACCATTCTCCAGTCCTAGAGTCATTTTTCAAACCTAATGAACATTTCTTTCATTTCATTAGCACAGCGTGTGAAGCGGTATAGTTTTATTTACAAGTCTATGGATAAAACCATAGGTACCTATAATTATTTTCCAAATTAAGACATTTCGTTGATTTTTAACGATAACATATACATACAGGGTAAGTTATATATATAAATATGTATATATTATAATAAGATGATGTATTCTGTTACTATTAGTAATGTACCTACCAACAAATTATAGAAAACTGCAAAAAATATTGTTGTACACAGATGATATAAAGTTTGTGTAATAAATGATTTATATTAAAAAAAGATGATTAACAGTTTCGCTATATTAATAGAATTTAGTTTGGTGGGTGGAGGAGGTATCTACAGTATGTACCAATAAGTATTATACAGATAGAGAAAAATTTTATCCTCCGTTCTACACAGAAAAAATATTCTTGATAAAAAGCTCTGCATCCGTAATCAAGTATATAATTTTTAAAACACTGACTTTTAAAATAGAAAATGAAAGGTAGATAGGCAAGATTGTAATAATTATAGAGGAATAAAAATATTTAGTAGGAGAAAGGCGGGTAAGATGACATACTTAGTGTTTGTTTCCACAAAAACTACTTGTATGAAAAGATAAATACAAAAGTTTATTGTAAAGTGGTAACTGGTAGTATTTTCTATAATGTCAGGCACTAAGATTACTAGTGATATAAAGCGCTTCATTGCAAGCATCAGTTTTTTTCTTACTGCATTTCTGCTGCTCTTCCTTTGTTGCTATTGTTTCTTCTCATTTTCTTTTTCGAGAAAGGTTTTGAGGTATGGATTTTCGGTTAATACATCCTAATAGCCACCAGTTTTGTGCCTAACAGCTTTTCATTTATTACGCTTAGGAACTGGTGACAGATCCTTCAGGATAGCCTCAATATCAATTTTTTCTGTAGTGGATGGACAACCTTGGTCATTGTTTGCTGACTCTTACATAGGAAGATATGAAGATATAGAAGATATAAATACTTGGGAGTAGAAAGAGAAGGCGGGAAGTCGAAATTATCAATAGAGTTAAAAAAACGATGAAAATTTACAAAACGATGAATTTGACATTCATAAATAAAAAAGAAGTTTCCAAGAAAACAAAGTTTGAAACAATCTACCGTCCAATATCAACGTTAGGATGTGAATCTTGGGTATCAACAAAAAGACAAAATAGTCAAATAGTTGATATGAAGTATGTATAGTTTCATTGGGTAGTCTATTTCTATTAAAGATTTGTGTTGATTCCCCACATGTGTACTTGATTACGGATCTACAAGAGCTTTTGATCAAGAAATTTCTTTGTGAAATGTAAGATACACTTTTTCTCTATTTTTATAAAGCTCTGTATATACGAGGGTCAATAAGAAAACATGAAGGAAACCGTCTAAATATATTAACACATACACATTTTTATTGGTATCATAAAAAATGGTTTTTCAATTACATAAAAATAATATGTTGATCATCTTTTCTTCTTTAAGTCAAATATTTACTACGGTTGTCTTGCCACATGTTGAGCCCAATGTAGGTGGGAAATCATCCAAAAAACCTTCCTTTTTATCAATCAGTATTTCGCATACATAATGATACGTTTCGTTATTGTAAAATAAAATTTTATTGAAAAAAAATATACCTAAAAGTATATATTTGAATAAATATAAATTATAACAAATAAATATGTTGTAATAAGACTGTTAAGGACAAATTTTTGAATTATTGCCAAGTTTTCTGATTAAGTATTTAAAATAAAAGAAATTTTTAACATTATCTGTATATGGAACATTTATAGGCACATGTAATTTTTGAGGTGGCCGTAAGGTGCCATATCAAAAAGACTAGAAAATTTGTTCTCAATGCACACTATATTGTAAGAAACGGTTTAAAGTATTCCAGCCCAGCGGCGCCGCGTTGATATGAGATACGGTCATTTTTTTTATTCCAAGTTGGAAAAACTTTTGTATATATTAGTTGTAAAATACGAGTAGTTCTCTTTTCAACGACCCCTTTCCCCTATCCAACGCGTCGTTATAATGGTAAAATTTGTTAACGAGAATTTAAAGATTTTTGGGTAGATATATAGATATCTTTATACCTACTTCAAAATAAATTGATTGTACCTGTGTCATTTATTTGTTATTGAACTTCCAAATAAACATGGATTTAAATCGAATGAAGTAAATTTTTTTAACGTAGAAGTAATATAGGCTGGGGCAACGGACAGTTCAAAGCAGAGGGTAGGTGTAAGAGCTGGAGTTGTAGGGATAAAGTAAAGGATAGCTATTACAATAAGCCCATATTAGAGTCAACTCTATAAGTGGTTGAAAATTAACGGTACGCCGGTATATTTTACTAACATGTCTTGCGCGGCAGCTGCGCGAAATGGATACGCTGTACGCGGCTTCAGGTTTGTATCTATTGACAGACAAAGCCAAGCGCAGATTCCGTAATATAGAAGAGAAATGTATGTATATTGGGGTCACATTCACTGAGACCTAAAAGTGAGAAGGAATACCTTGTGTTCCTCATTTCACTATACACCCCTGCTCCTTTCCCTTCCCCACTCTGTGACCCGTCTGTGTACCAGGTCTCTCCTCGGGGAAGCTTCAGTCTGCATGGGTCTTGCAAGTACTTTCTGTGAGGTATTTCTACCTCATATTTAGAACTGAGGAGAAGTTTAGTGGCCATATAGTCTGTTTTCATATCTAAAATGGCTCCACTTATGATATCCTTAATGGATGTGTCCTAACTATTTTGTTGCTCAGGTTATTTTGCTGCCTAGAGTTTCCCATCCTTGCTTCCCCCATTATCACGAGGTGTAATGGAGAAATGCCAAATAAAGCTTCTAGTGCTGCCATTGGCGTGCTTCTCATGCACCTTGCAATACTGAGGCAAGCAACTCTTCGCACCTTGCCTAGTCTCATCATTGCATTCTTTTGTGTCGTCTTTGTCTACCAGACCAAAGACACATATGTTATTATGGGTTCAACCACTACACTGTATATCCAGCGTATCATTTTTGTGGACTCAGTCCCCATGTTTTCCCACAAGTTCGCCTTGCCATCATTAATGTGGTTTCCGATCTCGAGTCAATGATCACCCCGAAATATTTAACATCCATAACCATTGGAATCTTCGTACCTTGAAGGGATAGCGGTCCCAATCCCACCAGGTCCCTTCTTTTGGTATAGGGTACTATGTTTGTTTTGTTGGACTTATATTTAAACCCACCTCTTCCGTCCATTTTATTACTATGTTCAGAGCCTGTTGCATGCGCTCTCTGACCGTAGTATTGTGATATGATGACCAGATCGTCCGCATATCCTAAGACAGTATGGTGTTCCTTTTTGAGTCTCCTTATCAGTCCGTCCATTAACGGGGTTCCATATTATGGAATGGTTGGTTGTTTGTCGGGGCACATAGCCCGTGTAGTAGATGTTTATTCTTAGTGAACGGTCTATTATTTGAAAAATAATTTTCAATTTTGTAAGGCGTTATAATAGTATGATACTATTATACATCTATTGATAACACGCTTTATTTAAATATGACAATTGTTACAGAAACCTGTAATTGAGATACCTAATCAATTTTGGTGTTTGATCCCGTATAATAACCCACATCTAAAATTTGCTGAGAAACAGCATCCACAGTCCCAGGAACGGCACCAAAATTACCATAAGTACTTGTAGCAGTACCTATCACTGTCAAAAACACTTGAATACTGATTTTCAGTAGTTAGTTAGTTTCAAGTTACTTGAATTCAGGTCACTTGAAGTAAAGTAGCTTGACTATTGAGAACGCCGCTCAACGTATTGTAGAATCAGATGAGGACCACAAAATATTTGAAATGATCGCAGTGGACATGGTCAATTAACAATTATTAACCATCTCATCAAATCTAATATAATCCAATATTTTCTGCTCAATCAATAGGATTTCCGGAAATTAAACAATATAAACCGTACAAAAAATACGTTTCAGATTATTTGTAGCTTTAAACGTCTTTTTGTTTAAAAAAAGATTCAAATGTTGTAAAATTATTGAAAAATTATATTTGTATTAATATTTGTTTAGCTCTCGTAAACTAGCAAACATAATTTTTTTGTTATTTTCACGGTGACTGAGAAATTAATTATTTTTACACGAAAAATACCAAAAAATTCCCAACAATTACCTATTACACCATATTATCATCCGTGTACCTTCAAAAATTTCACTTTTATAATAATCAAATTGAATATTAATGTGCCCCTCCCAAATTTTCGTATTAATAATCGGAATTACTCTCGACTCAGCATTTTTTTTAATACGGTGCCATCGACCCCGTTTATATGTGGTACCCGCGGTACTACTTGGGCTGCCAGCAATACTAATAACAGCCGACAATCTCTTGAACTAAACGCTGAAGGTATTCAACCTTGGATTAAGTAGAAACTACAAAGACTCATTTAGAAAGTTCTTGTCTTAAGAAGTGAATGTGCAACAAATGTTGAACTACATACCAGATACGAACTGTGATTATTAGAAATAAAAAACAATTTACAAAAATGAGAATATTGGATTTAAGATGAAAATTGTTTTAACAGTTTTGTTGGTGTTTTTGTTTATTATTCATGGTAAGTACAGGACTTTTTGAAGCGTCCGGTTAGGTGAATGATAATATTCAAAATTTAAATTTGTGGATGTGTATTGTACCTTAATAGGTGTCCACGTCTATATGGACACAAAAGATTGGATTTTTTGAAGTGAAATTCAATATTTAATTTGAAAAATAATTTTTTATCTTTGTAGACTTTGTTAAAATTGAACTGATTCCGAAATTTCGCAACATTGTTTTTTAATTAGAGATGATTACTTTTATTTATAAAATCATATCAAAGCATTGGAGGAATCTAAATAACAGTACAATTATATATTCATTTATTATCAAAATATGTATTTAAAAATTATCACACATAAAACTTAATTAATACTTTTTTATAATTAAAAAATGACATGTTAGAATGATAAATAGGCAGTTTTTGTAAAAGTTCGACCTGATTTTGTAATAGGAAAAATAATTATAGTGTCCCAAAAATATTTTGCTTTCACTGACTTCCTTTGAAGAGTAGCCAAAATAATCTCCAAAATAAAATCAATAAACAATATGGACATTTG